>MU700900.1:9322-33753 GCA_026770625.1 Nicotiana glauca | reverse complement strand
TCAACGTTCGATTCTTTCTTTCCGCAATTCCATTAGATTGTGGAGAGTAAGGGGCAGTTGTTTGGTGAATAATGCCATTTTCCAAACATAATTCTTCAAAAGGAGATTCATATTCACCACCCCTATCACTTCTTATCATTTTGATCTTTTTGTTTAGTTGTGTTTCAACTTCACTCTTGTATTTCTTGAAAGCATCAATTGCCTCTTCTTTATTATTAAGTAAACAAACATAGCAATATCTCGTGCTATCGTCAATAAAAGTAATAAAATACTTTTTCCCACCACGAGATGGTGTTTACTTCATGTCGCAAATATCTGTATGAATTAAGTTTAAAGGACTTGAATTCCTTTCAATGGACTTATAAGGATGCTTAGCATACTTTGATTCCACACATATTTGACATTTGGAATTAATGCAATCAAATTTTGGCAATACTTCTAAATTTATCATCTTTCGCAATTTTTTGAAGTTGACGTGACCTAAGCGTGAATGCCATAAAGTGTTTGACTCAAGTAAGTAAGAAGAAGTATTAACTTTATTGATAGGAACTGCTATTACATTTAGCTTAAAAAGGCCCTCATTCAGGTAACATTTTCCTACATACATATCATTCTTACTTAGTACAACACTATTAGAAACAAAAATACATTTGGATCCATTCTTGACAAGAAGTGAGGTAGACACAAGATTCTTGCGAATTTCTGGAATACCGAGAACTTGGTTTAGAGTCACTATTTTTCCCGGCGTCATCTTCAACGCAATCTTGCCAACTCCTTCAATTTTCGCTGTAGATGAATTTCCCATGAAAATTGTCTCGTCGGGTCCTGCGGGGGCATAAGAAGAAAATAACTCCTTGTTAGCATAAACATGGCGGGTGGCTCCAGAATCTATCCACCATTTTTTAGGATTTCCTACCAATTTGCATTCAGACAACATGGCATACAAGTCCTCCATTTCTTCAACATTTTCAACCATGTTAGCTTGATTCTTCTTCTTCTTATCATTATTTGGTGCACGACAATCCACGGCCTTATGCCCAGATTTTCCACAGTTGTGGTAATTACCCTTGAACTTTTTCTTGCTTGGGTAATTCTTTGGTCCAGAAGCCTTCTTTCTCTTCTTGTTTTGTGGCGCTTCCTTAACAATGTTATCCCTTATTATTGTCGAGTTTCCATGTGACTTCTTTTCAGCATTTTTGTTGTCTTCTTCTATCCTCAAACGCATAATCAAGTCTTCAAGTGTCATCTCCTTCCGCTTGTGTTTTAAATAGTTCTTAAAGTCTTTCCACAACAGAGGTAATTTCTCAATGAAAGTGGCGACTTGAAAGGCCTCATTTATGACCATACCTTCAGCAATAAATTCATAATTAATAACAAGATAAATTTTATTAATAAAATTATTGATTCGGGTCATACCTTCAGCAAGGAGGTCATGCACAATAACTTGTAATTCTTGGACTTGAGTTATGACCGACCTAGTGTCAATCATCTTGAAATCCTAAAACCTTGCAGCCACGAACTTCTTAAGTTTGACATCCTTAGTCTTGTACTTTTTCTCAAGCGCATTCCATAACGCTTTTAAAGTTTCCATGACACTATAGACATTGTACAAGCTATCTTCCAAACAACTCAAAATGTAGTTTTTGCACAAGAAATCAGAATGTTTCCATGCTTCAGTTACAACAAATCGTTCGTCATCTGGAGTGTTTTCAACTAAGACCGGAGGATCCTCCTTAATGAATCGCTGCAAACTCAACATAGTAAGATAGAAGAGCAACTTCATTTGCCATCATTTGAAGTCTATATCGGAAAACTTTCCGGGTTTTTTCTGCTGGTGCCATAGCATGAGAAGGAGTTGAACGGCGTGACGAGGCAGCAACATTCGTAACAGTAGCACCCGTTCCCGCAACATTTTCATTAGTTTGGTTTTCATTCGTCATTTTTCTGTAAAGTTGGAAACAAAATAGAACTTTGTTAAATCAGTAAAGTTTTGATATCTTCAAACTGAATACCAAACCAAACATATAACACGTAACAATGGTGAAGTTTTATATACTTCAAACCCGTACGTTTATTATTCCGGTAAAGTTTTGATATACTTTAAACCGGATAGAACAATTATTGGAGTAGAAAGCACGAAGGCTTTAGTCTCCAAAACAATATACAAAATATAGATAACAGTTTTTAATATATATTTCAACACAGAAACATTAGTATAAAATTCCTTAAGCTTGTTGTTCACTACTGTGTTAAAACACAAAATCAGAAAGCTGTTAGAAGAATAAGAGAAAGTAGAAAACAGTAAAGAATAAGAAATATTCCGATTCCACAATTTGCTTGTGCGTCCTTAAGGAATTTTAACCCCCTCACACGTTGCCAAGGTAATGGATTAAATCCTCACAGGATGAAACGGAATAAACCTTCCTGCAACAGTGGAAATACAAACTGCATGATACCAACGAACTCAAAGAACGGAGCAAAATCACACTTATGAATTTGAGAGCGAGAGACTGCGCATTAGAATGCAGTATTTTTATAAAGAAGGAAGTTTTGTAATGTTTTTGGTGTGTTAAAAATGAAGCCATGCCTCAGAATTTATAGGCAATTATTGGAAGAGGTGTGATATTTGTTCTGGAAAAGGTGTCTGTTCAGAAGTTTATACGTCCTTCCGCGGTTACGCCAGGACCACGGCCAGAGTAGCCCTCTGAATCTGCAGTAGTGTTCTGGCGCGGTCCTACTGCAGTTACGCCAGGACCGCGGCCAGACTATCCTTCTAAATCTTCAGCAGTGATCTGGCATTTAATTAATTATTAAATAAATTTTGTCCAAAAATAATCTTATCGATTGATCATTTGACAAATCCAAATCCAAATCCAAAGCCAAAGCCAAAGCCAAAGCCGAAGCCGAGCCGAGCCGAGCGAGCGACGATGACGGCGACGGCGCGAGGGTTCATTCTCTTCAACTCCTTTTAAGAGCTTTAAGAAGTGATTTTATATATAAGCACACAAATGTAGTTGTCCCTCACCAATGAGGGACAAAGTGCAAGTCAAAAGCTCACTTTATTCAAATTTTCATTTCTCTCAATTTTATTTTCCACCATTTCCAATTCACACTTTTAGACTTTAAAGCCCAATGCTTAAAGTCTTTGAAGCCCAATGCCTTTAAAGTCCAACAAAAACACACGCAATTTCTCATTCTATACCTCTCGGTAGTTTGAGTGATTTTTCCCGAGTTGGTTTTCTCAAGCCCAAATGGGTATTTGCACAAATCAAGTGATATATGCTCAAGTCGGGTCTTACTATCTCTAGATTTGACCCTTAAATTGGGGCTATCAATTTCTTGAATTTACCCCAATTCCTTGTTAGCCAAGTTTTCCTAAACCTAGTCTCTCATTCTCAAGAAAAGAGTAGGTCAAAAAGGCATGAATCAATAACTGCAACCATTAGCATATATAAAGCTAGATATCGCTAACCCTCACAAACAAGCCCTAAAATAAAATACCCATTAAGTATCCATACTAGGGTTGAGTCACAATCCTAGTTAAAGATTTAGCTACTCATAAAAAATATAGAAATATGTGAATAAACTAAGGTAGAATGCATAATCATAGATTAAACAAAGAAAAACTAATGTTAAGAAGTCAATCTAATACCAATTTACTCAAAGAAGTAAAGAAAAACATTCAGGTGCATCTCTGAAAACTAAACTTCACCTAAAAAAGACATAAAGTTGTTGAAGTTTTAAGCGTCAATACCATAAAGGGGGGGGGAGGGGTTGATTTGTGTGGTATCCAATTTTTGCTTAACTGAACAATAGAAGAACCTCTTCTAGGTGTTCCAACTACTACTATTTGCGGAATAATAAACACTGAAAATAAAGGACACAGAGATTTTTACGTGAAAAACACCTGGCTCAAAAGGTTAAAAAAACACGACCTACTACTCAGTAGGATTTTCCCAAACTTTCACTAAAATCACTGAGCCAAAACAGCATTTGCAGAAACTCTTTGTAAACCTAAGGATTAACTCTAATCCCGTTGTGGCACACAACCTCAACAGTTGCGACAACTTCAAGTTAACTCTAACTTGAAAACTCTATGTACCTAATACAATTACTTCTATGAAAGCTGAAAGGTACAATGTAAAATAACCTACTACAATTAAACTAGAATAAAAGATAGACACTAGGAACTGGTTCTTCTATCTCATTCAAGTAGCTTCAGGAGTGCACACATAAATTGCTTGCAAAATCACCTTGCTCTTTTGCTCCCAATTTAAGTTTAACTTTTGCGTATGTATATTACCTGTAAAAGAGAACAACACTGACATTTAATAGGTTAGTAATCAGAGTTTGATTGGGATTCAATTGCTGCTCTTCTATCATAGAAGAGTTCATGATTATCTCAAACTCTAACACTATCTTCATCCTGGATTGTGTTCTCTTAATGTAAGGAGTCTTCTCTCCTTATCCAATATGTAACATTTTCGATCAGATCAAGAGATATTGCTGCTTGATCAGTAGGACTTATCTCCTTCACGTGCATCTCACATGTATAGGTTGATCATGAGTGTGATTCACAAGATGGACCTGGTCCATGTATGAGTTCTTTTGTCAATCTTCAAAATTTCACCTATTCTTGGGCCAACAAATTCCCCCTTTTTGATGATGACAAACTCTATGTGTTTTACTTATTTGGAATCTGTAAGAACTCAGCTTAACCATTAATACCAAATTTAGAAAATTCACTTATCATCAAAGACTAGGTGAATTAGGTTATAAATATCACTTATTTCAGAATGTGTAAGTACAATATCACTTCCCCCTTTTGGCATCATCGAAAAGTTGCATACGAATTGTTAGTCCCAGATTTTAATAAGTACTCATGGACACTGGGGCAACTGCAAGTGCAATCATGGTTTAATCATCTGTAATCAAACAGTCATATTTAAACTATCAAGGATAGATTAACGTTGAACAAGAGAAAAACAGTAGTTATTATTGACAGATATATGTTGCCACCACAATCCAAAAAAAGAAAGGAAAACATTCAAACTATGAGCAAAAAAAAAAGATAGAAATATCCCTAATCTGTGTAACTGAGGTACTGAACAAGTTCAGGAGACAAAAACTAGGAGTCCTAAGGCTTGGGGGAGCTAAAGGGTTGGTTTTGGGCTTGGAGAAGATTCAGCATATTAAGAAGAATTCCATCTTCTTCTCCTTTTTCTTTGGTAAGGTCAGTTCTGAGAACATCCCTCTCAGACTCCACCTCTGCCATACGAGCCTTGAGCCTAGCTATATCAGCATCATTGGCTACACATTCCTGAACCAGGGTCCTGACTTTGCTATTGATAGGGGTCTTCTGGGATGAACCAGGTTCATTTGGGATGGCATTGACTACATAGTCACATACAAGCAGAGTATTAATGCCAAAGTTATCCTTGCCCGAGGCCATTTCTCATTCTTCAGAGGCACATTGCACCTATCCATCATAGTAGTTACAATAAATCTATAAGGGGTAGCATGAGCCTTGGAGCCATTGATGATCCTGTCCAACAGCTTGACGATGAAGGCATGCCAATAAATTTGCCTTCCACTTTCCAGGCACTCCATGAGAACTAGATCCATGTAATTAGTAATATGCCTTCTCATGTCTGGGCGATAAACACTTATTGAAAAATTCAAACAAGACCTTGTGCTCAGGCCTCATTTCACTTTCTGCAGAGCCCTAGCTTCATTCACATCTTCAGAATCACAAAACCTCCTGGTAATTGCAAAAGCAGTAGGGAGGGAGTCTAAGCAAGGACACATTTTCCTTGTATAGTCATCAAACCCTTCAGAGGGTATGTCCAGGATGTCTCCCAGTTTCTCTGCATCAAAATGCACTTGCACTCCTTTCACCAGACTACTAACCTTGCCATATTTAATCGCTGCATTTGCCATAAACTCAATTAGCTCATTTCTGGCTAGCTTACCATCCATCTGAAGAACCATGTCCTTCTATCCCTGAGCAGCTAAAGTACTTACCAATCTTATCATTCCTGGTTCCACCAGGTGTTTCAGCAGTCTACCTTCTAAAATCTTTCTTTTTCCAAACATGGAAAGCTTGTCTTGTTCACCATTACAATCAACTTATGCTTCTTCTCCATTCCATTCCTCATCTTCAGAAATTTTTGCTTGTTTTTTTTTCACTGCAGACCTTGTCCTCTTGGCTAGTAAAGGTTCGGCAGCCTCAGACACAGAGGAAGACTTTTTGGAAGAAGTCTTAGGGGCTTGGGGGTCAGAACCTCCACTGATGTAACCCTTTCTTGATGGACCAGTTCCATCTCCTCATCTTCAGAACCCTCTGAGGACTCTGCAACCTTCCCCTTTCCTTTATCCATTGTCTTTTTCTTACTTTCAGCTAAAGCCCTTTGTAGATTTGCCTCACTCTGCTTCTTGTGGCTCTTCCCTTCGACAAGGAAGTGGCAGTTGGTGTTGGGGAGGAAGCCTTTCTTTTCTTAGAGGATTTGGGAGCACTGGGGGATTTTGGTGTGGTAGAGCGTCTTTTTCGTGGATCATAACTCGCCCCAACCTTTTTCAACATGTATGCTAGGGTTTCTTCAACTGATGAACCAGGTTCATCTCTTTGTGAACTTAAGTTAACCAACCCTTCAGCAGCTTCACCAGAACCTCTTCCCCCTCACTTCTTACCACTTTCTTCTATAGGTTCTTCTCAACCCCACAAAGAGCAGGCACAGACAACCCAATAGTGGGTGAATGATCAACCGCTCCTTTCCTATTTCCCCTCTCTTCACCAGATGCACCCTCTCTCTCTTTTTGTTTTTCTGAATTCTTTTTACCTCCACTTCTTCGTAACTCAGGTAATTCAATATCCCTAATAGGTCCAACCAGAATAAACCTAGTTTCTATATTTTCAGAAATAGAGGAACTTACCTTAAAAGGGGATTCTTGAGTCCTTTCAGAGTCAGAAGACCCAAGTCCTTTCCCCTCACTGGCAGATTTGTATGACTCAGAATCAGAGTTGGAGTTAGAGACTGGGTCCTGACTTGCTTTCAATTTCTCATTCAATTTCTTCCTGAGAGCTCCAGTTGCTACTGTTTTTTGAGCAAGCATTTTAACCCTTCTCAGTCTGGGTTTGGGAGTATTGCTGGGTGGAAGAGAGGGAAATGAGTCAGATGGAGTGGGTTGTGGAGGAGTTCCGGGATTGTCTTGTGGGTTATTCATGATCATTGGTTTTTGAGAGAATCAGGGAATTAGAATTTTGGAGAAGAAGATAGCAAGTGAGAGTGAAAAATTTGACAGTTTTGAAATTATGGAGTTGGTAGAAGGAATGATGTGTATTTAAATAGAGATACACATTTAATGGGTAACGAAAACTTTAGCAGTGGTCAATTAGAGGTCTAATCAACCTAAAATTTTAGGCTTGAATGATCGGTTTATCTTCCCTAGATTTTAGGCAATTTTTATGGTTTAGAGTTCTAGGCAGATGGAATTGGTTCAAAGCTAATAGATAGAATTTTCTAGGAATTTAACAATTATAGGACTCCTGCTCATAATTTAAATATTTGTATTTCTAATTGTGCAGAGCATGGAAAACATACCTTAGCTTTCAGATGAATCCATACTGATGAACCAGGTTCTTCATTTAGAATTCTCTTGAACATGCCTCGAATTACCATAATGGAGAAAATTTTGAGAGATCATTGAGTCATATTAACACATGTCACATGAGTATACTAATTAATGTATGAAGTTGAGTAAGAATTAATCTAGATATTTACACAATTTTGGAGTTCCTCACTAAAAAAAAAATTGGTTCAATTTTTCAATAATTTTTTTGTTTTTTTCTTCACTGTGTATTCTGATCTGGACCTATTAGGTGATCTTAATCATCCCTAATTCCAACTTGTTCCTCTCAAAATTTTCTTTACTTAGTGATTTAGTGAAGATATCAGCAATTTGTTTATCAGTAGCGCAAAAATCTATGGAGATCATTCCTTTCTCATAGATATCTCTTAAGAACTGGTGTCTAACATATGTGCTTAGTCCTCTTATGATGAACAAGGTTCTTTTTCATACTTATAGCACTAATGTTATCACAGAATATAAGAATGCAACCAACTTCAATGCCAAAGTGTATCAACTGCTGTTTAATCCATAGCAATTGAGCACAACAAGAGGCAACAACAATATATTCAGTCTCTACAGTGGATAAGGTCACTGCATTTTGCTTTTTAGTGGCCCAAGATGCAAGACATAAACAAAGAAAATGAGCGATACTTGAGGTGCTTTTTCTATCTACAAGAAAACTTGCATAATCAGCATCAACATACACTACTATGTTGAAATTAATAGCTTTAAGGTACCAAAGACACAGATCAGTAGTGCCTTTCAAATATCTTAGTATCCTCTTGACATCAATCAAGTGAGACTCCTTTGGATTAGCTTGGAAGCGAGCACAAATCCCTATACTAAAAAATATGTCAGGTCTGCTGGCAGTAAGATACAGGAGTGAACAAATCATACCCCTATACAACTTCTGGTCAACAGATGAACCAGGTTCATCTATGTCTAATTTAGTGGTAGTTGCAATGGGGGTGTCTATTTCCTTTGATTCATCCATTTTAAACTTTCTGATCAGCTCCTTTGCATATTTCTGTTGATAGATCATGGTTCCATTTGGGCTTTGTTTAATCTATAAGCCTAAGAAAAAGTTAAGCTCACCCATCATACTCATTTCAAACTTACTCCCCATTAATTTGGCAAGATCCGTACTTAGCTTGTCAGTGGAGGCCCCAAAGATTATGTCATCAACATATATTTGTACCACTAGAATATCCTTACCTTTTTCCCTCAAGAACAAAGTACTGTCAATTTTACCTCTTTTGTAGCCATGTTCATGGAGGAATTTGGAAAATCGTTCATACCATGCTTTGGGAGCCTGCTTGAGTCCATATAGAGCCTAGTCTAATTTGTACACATGCTCAGGACATTCCTTGCTTTCAAACCTTGGAGGTTGTTTCACAAACACTTCTTCTTTTAGGTAGCCATTCAGGAAGGCACTTTTGACATCCATTTGTGATGATGAGTGAATTCCATGTGTGCTGCAAAGGCTATGAGGAGTCTTATTGCCTCTAGTCTTGCAACAGGAGAAAAAGACTCATCATAATCTATACCATCCTCTTGGCTGTAACCTTGTACCACAAGTCTTATCTTGTTTTTTGTAATAGTTCCATCTTCATCAGGTTTGTTTCTGAAGACTCATTTTGTGCCAATGACTGATCTGTCCTTGGATCTTTGAACTAGATTCCAAACTTGACTTCTCTCTAACTGATTGAGTTTATCTTGCATTGCATTTACCCAATCTGTATCCTACAAAGCCTCAACAACATTTTTAGGTCCAATAAGAGATAGGAAAATATCAAAAGCACACAAATTCTTTAATTGTGATCTAGTTTTGACTCCAGAGGTTGGATCAGTAATTATGTTCTCAATGGGATGAGAACTTTGATACTTATGAGGTTTCACAACCAACTGATTTCTGCTAGATGTTTCTCCCATGTTCTATTGCTAAGGAACATGGTCATGAACATGTACCTTTAGGGGATTGGTTTCAGTTCCTCTTTGATCAGTTCCCCCCGTGAGGTTGCCCTGGATGAAATAACCTGTTCCATTACCCGTTCTTACTTTTGGTGCCACTTTAGCCTGCGCTGAGACTTCAATAAAATCTTTTACCAGCCCAATAGCTTCATCTTCATGTTCTTGTCTCTCATAAAGAATGTTAGTTTCATCAAACACTATATGCACACTTTCTTCTACACACAAAGTTCTTTTATTGAACATTTTATATGCTTTGCTATGTGAAGAATACTCCCTCATTACTTATGGGATCAAACTTACCTAGGGAGTCATTTCCATTATTGTGCACAATGCACTTACATCCAAATGCCCTAAGATGGTATATATTTGGCTTTCTCCCTTTAAGTAACTCATAAGGAGTCTTCTCTAAAAGTGGTCTAGCCATGCACCTATTGATGATGTAACATACAGTGTTTACAGCCTCTGCCCAGAAGCTGTGGGGCAGTTTACTAAAACGAAGCATAGTCCAAGCCATATCTTCAAGAGTCCTGTTCTTTCTTTCAACTACTCCATTTTATTGAGGAGTCCTAGGGGCAGAGAAGTTATGATTTATGCCAAGCTCATTGTTTATCGTGAAAGTGGTAATAATAATTAAATTTGTAAATGGGATTCTAAAAATACGTGATCTATTCCCGAGCTAGTTTGTTAAGGTAGTTAGTGCTAAAACGTAAAGTATAGTGATGAAGAATGAGTTAAGAAAGGCAGTAATCAAACTAGTAGGGGCTATTGCCCGGGAGTAAGATCAACCAGCAGATACCTCGGGGCCGAGGTTCAAGCCTATCTCAAGCCATCGAGGATAGTCGGGAAGGGGATAACAGGTAAAAATATAGCTAAACAAGGCTCCATATTATCAATACTGTGTGAAGTAATAAAGAACAACTAAGAAAATGATAAAGTTCTAAGGCGACCTCGAGGTCGATAAAGATAGACAATTTAGAAGAAAGAGAGAAAGAGGGATAGAGATATTATTGCATTTGTGGAGAAATGGACCGACCACAGTCTGCAACAAGGTAGGGTGAGTCCCATTTATAAAGGAGGGGAACTCGGTTATAAGTATATGCGTATTAATTACAAGAGAACAAAGATAGGACGGCTTGATGCAATGCCTCACAGTAGGCTCTAGATAGGTCGGGCCTATTAGATACATCCATGTGCATAGGGGGCTTCCCCTTCTATCCTGACCTCGTTCCCCATTTCCTCCGAACCAAGCTTCGACAAGACTTGAGGATGAGAACTCGATCGTGGCCTCCCACCCTCGGGGTCTCGGGGCAAGCTTCCGAAATGTCTTGACAGCAAAGAAAATCAAGTCTTCTAATTTTTCCGCTTACGGATAGTCTCTGCGTTTCCCATATCAAAGTGATAGGAAATGGTTCTGACACTTGAATCCTCGAGATGCTTTTGGCAACATTATACTGGCAATTTGGATCGTGGCGCAATCTTTTGTCATAGATGGTATATATCATAAATTCCTGCTCGATACTCTGTCATTTCCGCTCCTCAAGGCAAAAAGTACTGCCGTCGATTCATAATTTCAAGGAAACAGTGATTGCATTCGCCGGTTAATCTTCTAGAGCGTCGATGACCGCGTTGTTTCTTCCCCTATAAATGAGGGCGTTTTGGCAATGTTTTTCCCATATCAATACTTCCATTGGCATGCTTGTCTCATTCTTCTCATCATCTTCTTTTACCTTTGAGCATCACGATGGAAGCTTTATATTTCAAGGCTGTTTGGAGGAGTTCCTTCGGACTGCATCGCGGCTTTCGGCAGGGGCCTCCCTTCGTTGAACATAAGCGGGCTATTCTGTTATTACTGTGCTCGTCAGTATGGAAGCCATTACTTCTGCTGCTGGCTTGAGGTGGTGATGTACCGGGGATCGGTCTCCATATTCGCATAGATGGCTGTTCGGATTATGCACCGCTGCTCAAAAAGGGGCACGGAATATCCACTGCTGCGCTCCTTCATACCTCAGCTCGATGTGGTACTCTGCTCCAAGTCGAGGCTTGTATGGCTTGACGATCCATGAAGTGGATTCAAAGTAGCTGTGCAAGCGGGACTGAGGGTCGTTCGGTCTGCTGTCTCTCCGAGGCTTCCTTGGACAAAGATGGTCCTCGAGCTTTGGAGAGCTGTTGTGTTTTTTCATCCCTCCCTACTACCTGGTTCGTATATTTTGGGGATGTCAAAGGGGACATCAGAGACAGGGCTTCCAAGGGCACTCTGGGAGATATTTCCTTTGAGGTCGTATGCCCGAGGAAGGTGGCTTTTGGATATATCGACGCTGAGGCGGATTGGCGATCGTTTAAATCAGGACCTGGACCTTCCTTATACGTACCCTTCTACTTTTTTAATTCCATGTAGAGACGCTTTGTATGCTTTTGTAATCATATGCCATAACCCCTTGGGGGATATTGTACTCAAATCTTTCATAAATAATAATTTATTTTGCTGACTTCTGCTTCCCTTACTTTGTTTTATATTTTAATATTCTTATGCCCTTTGGGGTTCTTTGAATGCCTTCTTTTGATTGTTGGCCATCGGAGTCTGCCGTGAGAGCTTGTCTCGGTCTCCAGCCGATTGACAAGGCTCTCCCCTGACCTTATTCCAGTATTTTTGGATTGGTGGTAGATCAATCGGATAAGTTTGAGCTGTCGAGGCCTGCTAATTTGTTCGAGATCATGTATCAAATTTTGAGGCGTTCGGGAACACTATCCCATATGAAGGTCATATTCGGGTGCTCGGGGGGCCCTATTGATCTTGATATAGCTGACCCGTTTAGAAAGTATAAGGTTGGCTTTTGCTGAGGAGTTTGCCTATGCTTGGGCGCTTCTTTGGGCCCTCATGGAGCTTTGGTGATCGGGGCCTCCGGGCTTTACTTCTCTGGAGAGGGGATCACGAGACCACAAGCTTGCCTTTTGTCTAGTACCGTCATTTTGGAGCTCATCGAGGCTCTATTTCTTGGGGCCGGGGGCTCCTGATGCGAAATGCTACCTCGAACATGGAGATAATATGCGTGGCCCCTTGAGTCTTGACCTTTGTTGCAGGATGTTTCCTGGATCAAGTATCAACCCGTCGATTTATGTCGAGGTTGTTGGCTTTTGAAGCTTGCCTTGAGCAGGCGAATCGCCGTTGCTTTTTGCATATAAGTGGGGCGGCTTCGGCCTTTTTGTGGGACCTCATTAGTTTTGGGCAGCTGTACTTCTGTTCTGGCGTAGGGCTCCTTATCTCTTAAAGTGCAAAAAGTGTTGGTGCTCGCCCTTGCCTTATTTTGTCAGTTTTACCATAGTCATGGCGACCACTTTGGGACCGGTATGGCAAAAAGCGGAGAATGATGTTCCCGATGCTTGAGAGTCGAAGGATTTCGCTCTGGAGATGGTGTCCTTGATAAGAGAGGAACACCTGGAGATGGCGAGGTGATACTGCGGGTGGAGCAAGGGGGTGACACTGCGGGTGCTTTCCCCAGATGTAGGCATCATGTAATCTGTTGATGGGTTCTTGAGTGCGCACCTGTACCCTTTTGCATTTGGCCCCTGATAGGGTTGTGCTTGACTTTTGTTTGAAGTATCGGGTTACCCTGGTGTATATCCATCCGTTGTTTTGGCAAACGGTGCTGATGATGAGATTCTTCATGGAGAAAGCCGGGCATGAGTTCATACTTGATCATCACATTAGGCTATATCGGCCTTTTCATCACCGAGCCCTGCTAACCCTGAGGGGCCGTTCGCCCATGCCCTTCATTGTTGATGACGAGGAGGACAGAGACCGAGAATGGGCCAGTTGGTTTGTCCGAGTCCGGACGACCGATATTATTCCTGTGGAGTTTTTGCCATTTCCAGAAGTGTGGAATCATGCATGTGAGTGAGTCGCTTTGTCGCTTTTTCATATTTTGCTCATAGCGAAAATCAGCCAAATAAAAATGTTATCTCCCTTGTTGCAGCAACTTCGTGGACGCCAGGCAAAGTCCATGATCTGCCCGGCTGGGTTCGGAGGTTGGTGACCCATTCGTCTTGCGAAGAACGCAGGTGGCCAGCTATGTCTCGTATCAGGTGGGGAGCGAAACATCAAGGTACATGCGCATGTTGCTTTTCCCCTGCTGGCGTATACCCAAGGTAACATTTTCCCATCTCGTCTGTACTAGGTTCACCGTTTGCAGATATCGAGCGGTTCCTTGGGGCGAGCCAATGCTTTTCCGGAGAGGAGATGGAGTCATCGGCCTCTGGGCTGAGGGATGAAAGTAACAAGAGGGACTGGAGCCCGTAATGCAAAGGAGCCCTTAGCGGTGCTGGTCGGACTCGTATTTTTTAGGACGGGGCATCGCCCGAGTCTGCTATTCCCGGAGTGCCTGATTCCCAGCCGATGGCTCCTTCGTGTGACCACGTCATGCCCAGGGCCTGCTCTTCTGGGATAGCAGGGGCAAGATTAATAGGAGAGTGTTCTGATTTGGACGAAATCTGTCGTCTTCACTTTGTGGTGAGTTTGTGCATAGTTTCCTTGTATCCCGCTTCTTCCTCCTCTCATTAAATCTTTCCTGCGCCGGCCTGCGATAGGCTTAAGTCCGAGCTGCTCTGCCAAAGGGCCAAGTTACTGAGAGTTCTGGATGAGGGAGAATTCCTTAGGCTTCTTTGCAAGGAGAAGGAAGTTGAGTTGCAGCATTGGTGATATGAGGCGTACCAGAGTTCAAACTATGAGAGCTATTTGATGGAGCAGGTAATTTCTTGTAGTGCTTGCTTCGTTTCTTTCTAAACTTAAGGCTAATTTCCTCTTGCCGTATCAGTTGCATAAAAATGCGGAGGCCTTGGAGTACCTTAAAGTCTACGTAAACTGAGCCAGGGCCGCTTGCAAAGAGCTAAGAGCTCAAGTGCAGGCTCAAGCTCTAGAGGAAATGAGCGCCTCGACTAAGGTCCCTGCTTTTGAGGTCCAACTCAACTTGACCCGTGACAATGCCAAAGTTCAGGCGGATATGATCGAGAGACTTGAGTTTGATCTCTCGAAGGTCAGAGCCGAGATAACCGATGCCTGGGAGGAAGCAGCATTAAGTGGAACCAGGGGTGATCGTGAGATGGCGATTTGCATAAAGGATGTTGTTGATGCCTAATCCGAGTTGAAGCGAGCCCTCGATCGTGAGAAGAGGATCGAGGAATATGTTCGATGTCAATCCCGGAGAGAGGTATTCGAGGAGGTTAGTGCGAGGGGCTTCATTCTCTTGGAGGAATTGGTTCGAGCAAGGGCGGATGAGTGTGACGCTCGGTCACTTCTTGTTGACATTGCAAAGGGCGAACTTGACAAGATGTAGCCTTTTGGCGTAGAATGTGGATTCCACCGATTTGTAGCTTTGTTTCTGATACGCGTAGGGCGTGTCTGTTGGTGGAGAATGCTTTTTCGTGTATGTAATATAAGAAGAATTTTAAAGCTTTATTCCTTTTGTACCTTTTTCTGTTGTTGCGTTCAATCATGTAGACTGGTTTTGGAACTAGTCCCCGAGTCGTGTTACGGCTCGAGCTTTGATTGGCCTACCAGCTCTTTCCCGCCTGCATGGGCGGAGGGCAATGGTCTTTCATGCTTCTGGGTTGAAATGACTTCGCGAGCGCGTGGCCTGGAGATTTGTTTTGGCAGACGATAGTATCGTTTGGGTTGTGCCTTTAGGCATATTGTGGTTGAATTGCAGTCGGGATCCGATTTGAGCTTAAAATACCCTCGAGTTTTGCGCTCGTTCGGGCTGGCGATAATTTTTTTTATTCCTTTCCCTTGGGCATTGTGCAATTTTTTGGGTCCAGTCTCCGAGTCGCATAGCTATTCGACCCGTAATCGACCCTTAAATTTTATTGAGCTTCTGGCCAGCGACAGTGGCATTTATGTCGTGCCCTTAGGCATATTATGATTTTTGGGTCCAGTCTCCGAGTTACGTTACGACTCGAGCTGTAATCGACCCTTAAATCGCATTGAGCTTTCGGCCGGCGATAGTGGTTATGTCGTTTGGTTGTTGAGACCTTTTAGTGTGTGGCCCGTGGGCTTGCATAGTTTAATTTTATCTGGTCTCGAATCGGGTTACGATTCGAGCTCGCTTTAATCCTCAAATTGTCAATTTTTCAAGCTGGCGACAATGGCTCTTACGATGTACAGACGTAGAGACCTTTTACGTTGTACGGTCGTAGAGACCTTTTAATATGAGGCCCGTTGGCTTGCTTAGCTGGAAAAAATGGCTCTTACGCTATTTTTTCCCGAGAGCTTTTTGTAGGCTTTGTTTCAGCTTGTTAAGGTCTTTTTGTATATTTTTGCCTGACCTATCGTCGGTTCTAAAAGAACCCCGATTCCAAGTCGTAGTCGGCAATATTTTAAGCACCTCGTAAGGTTTATAGCTCATTGGTCGAGTAGATCGACGATCTTGCGATTTTGTAGCCGACGTGGTCAGGACTTGTTTTTTGCCTATTAAGGGAAGCCTGTTTTTTAATCGGTTCTTTCTGAAGTATATTCGGAGGATTTTCTAGCAATAGTCGTGCGTCCCCGAATTGCGTTATTTGCCTGTATCAGCCATTTTGACTATAGTCATATGCGTTTGGTCGTGGCATTTTTTGATCCCAAGCAGTAGTTTTACGCATCTACACCGAGGGTATGCCCTTTAGGGATTCTTACAAATGCGACGTATAGCCTAAATGGAGGGATTTTTATGCCTATTGAGGTCTTATAGTTTACTATGCCTATTGAGGTCTTACAGTTTGTGTGGAGATAAGTCTAGTCATGTCGAGGCTGCCCGTTAGGGTATTACAATTTTGGAGTTTCCAGTGCATGGCGATTAGAGACAACGTTTTCGAGTCACCGAGCTTTGCTTAATCTTAAAGACAGCTTTTTGCGAACCCAGAGTTGCATTGTGAGGGCTTCGTGAGCCCGGAACTCCGACCCTGGAGTGGTGTAGATGATCGATCGTTTTAAGTCTCCGAGTATCTTTATTGATTTGCGTAAATATAGGCCGTAGATACATACTGCCCTATTGCTGCAAGCTTGGCCCGGGTGGGTATGGCTCTTTGGGTCGCTTGGCCCAGTGCATTGCCTTTTGTCAGAGTCTTGTTCGTCATTTTTTCTGAAGTTGGGCTGGTTGTAAAGAAAATCCTGCAGGTCCGGATGGTGCGGACTCTGCCTTGTTAAAAAATCATGTCGGCAAGAAACATATTTTGGAACAAAAAGTGAGATCGACCGAGAGAGAAAACAAAAGGGGTGTTTTGCCCGAGGGCTCCTGTGGGGTTCCATGATCGGATAACCTAACAGTAATACCGTTTGAGCATTGGCAAATTCTAGTTGCTCGGAAGCTGTTTGTGTTCCATAGTGCCGAGCTTATAGGAGCCTTTGCCAACTATCCCAAGGATATGGTACGACCCTTCCCAATTCTGGCCTAGCTTTCCTTTATTTGAGTTTCGGGTGTTAAGAGTAAACTTCCTTAGGACCAAGTCTCCGATTCCGAAATATCAGAGGTTCGTTCTCCTATTGTAGTACCTTTTGATTTTCTGCTTCTGGGCAGCCATCCGGACTAGCGAGGCCTCCCGTCTTTCATCGAGCAGTTCGAGGGCTATTGCCATGGCCTCGTGATTAGACTCTTTGCTGGCGTGCCGAAATCTGGCGCTTAGTTCTATGACCTCTAATGGTATTAGCGCTTTATCACCATATAGTAGACAGAAAGGTATTTCCCCCATGCTTGATTTTGGGGTCGTATGATATGCCCACAGTACCTCGGACAGCGCTTCTCGCCATTTCCCTTTTGCGTTTTCCAGTTTTTTCTTCAGGTTTTGAATGATGGTTTTATTCGTGGATTCATCCTGGCCGTTTGCACAGGGATGGTATGGCGTTGAAAGGATTCTTTTGATTTTGTTATTCTCAAGGAACTGTGTTACCTTGCTCTCGATGAATTGCCTCTCGTTGTCACATGTTATTTCGGACGGGATCCTAAACCGGCATATGACATGTTCCCATAGAAAGTTGATGACTTCCTTCTCTCTTATTTTTTCGAAGGCCTGCACTTCCACCCATTTCGAAAAGTAATCAGTCATAAACAAAATGAATCGAGCTTTACCTGGTGCCGTTGGCAAAGGGCCGACATGTCCATTCCCCATTTCATAAATGGCCACGGCGATAAAACAGAGTGTAGCTTTTCGCAGGGTTGGTGAATCATGGGGGCAAATCTATGGCATTTGTCGCATCCCCGGACGAACTCCTTGGCATCTTTTTCCAAGCTATCCCAGTAATAACCTGCTCTAATAACCTTTCGGACTACGGAGTCAGCCCCAAAATGGTTTCTGCAGGTGTCCTCGTGGATCTCTCAGAGCATATAGTCCATGTCGCTTGGTCCTAGGCACACCGCTAGGGGGCCATCGAACGTTCTCCTATACAGGGCCCCATTTTCGTTGAGTGAGGCCGGGCCACTTTAGTTCACAGGGCCCTCGATTCTTTTGGATAGGCGGGCAGTTTACCGTCCTTTAGATAAACAATGTCTTTGTTCCTCCAATCCAATGTCAGGCTGGTGGAATTGATTTCTGCGTGACCTTCCTCGACCACGGAGTTGATTAATTGGACAACGACTCCGGAGAGCAGGTCTTCCTCCTAAGCGGACGACCGTAGGTTGGCCAGGGCATCGGCCTCGCTGTTCTGCTATTGGGGCACATGGTCTAAGGTCCATTGTTTGAAACGGCGTAATGTGACTTGGATCTTATCCAGATACCTCTACATCCTATCTTTTCGATCTTCGTAGCTCCCATTTACTTAACTTACCACGAGGAGTAAATTGCATTTTTCCTCGATGACCTCGGCCTCCAAGCCTTTGGCCAGTTCCAAACATGCAATCATAGCCTCAGACTCGGCCTCGTTGTTAGTTAGCATTGCAGTTTTTATGGTCTGTCTGATTACGCCGCCGATGGGCGGCTTTAGGACTATACCAAGTCCGGACCTCTGACGGTTGTGGCACCGTTCGTGAACAGGGTCAATACCCCAGAGGACGTGCTTGATTAAAGTAAAAGCTTCTTTTCTACCTCGGGAACGAGGGATGGCCGAAAATTGGCCACAAAATCTGCCAGGATTTGGGATTTGATGGTCATTCGAGGTTGATACTCAATATCGTATCCTCCGAGGTTGATACTCAATATCGTATCCTCCGAGTTCAATGCCCCATTTGGCCAGTCGACCTGATAACTTAGGTTTTGAAGTATGCTCCGGAGAGGGTAAGTTGATAGGATGCAAATGTGGTGGCATTGAAAGTAAGGCTTCAGCTTGCGCGAGGTGCTTATCAGTGCGAGCGCCAATTTTTCTAGATAGGGGTTCCATGTTTCGGAGTCCCCCAAGGTTCGGCTTACATAATACATCGGAAATTGCGTACCTTTCTTTTCACAGACTAATACACCATTTACCGTTGTTTCAGACACAGTCAGGTACAGGTATAGTGTTATATCCTCTTTGGGCGTGTACAGCAAAGGCGGGCTTCATAGGTGTCGTTTCAGTTCTTCTAGGGCATGTTGGCATTCCGAAGTCCATTCAAAGTTGCTCTTTCTTTTAAGTAGGGCAAAGAAGTGATGGCTCGTGTCTGACGACCTTGATATGAACCTGCGCAGGGCCGCGATCCGTCCTGTTAGCCGTTGGACTTCTTTAACGTGGTTTGCCTCTTTGATTTCTTCGATGGCCCTTATTTTTGTTGGGGTTGATCTCAGTCCCCCTGTTTGAGACCATGAAGCCCAGAAATTTCACCGAGCCTACTCCAAAGGCACACTTTTCGGGATTGAGCTTCATGTTGTAGCTTCTGAGGATGTCGAACGTTTCCTGTGAATGGGTCAGATGATCCTCTGCGCGCAGGGATTTAACTAGCATATCATCAATGTATACTTCCATCAATTTTCCTATTTGATGCTCGAACATGTTATTAACTAGGCATTGGTATGTCGCTCCTGCATTTTTTAGCCCGAAGGGTATCACGTTTTAGCAATATGTACCATACTTCGTGATGAATAAGGTCTTTTCCCTATCCTCGGGGTTCATCTGAATCTGATTTTACCCCGAGTTAGCATCTAGGAAGGTGAGGGTCTCGTGGCTGGCTGTGGTATCAATCAGATGATCGATGTTGGGTAGCGGGAAAGAATCTTTGGGGCATGCTTTGTTTAAATCCTCATAATCTACGCACATTCTTAGCTTATTCCCTTTTTTTGGAACTACCACTACGTTAGCTAGATATTCGGGGTACTTTACCTCCCTAATGGATCCAATTTTAAGGAGTTTTGTTACCTCCTCTTTGATGAAGGCGTGTTTTACCTCAGACTGCGGTCTCCTCTTCTGCTTCACAGGTTTGAATTTGGGGTCGACGCTCAGCCGGTGGGAGGTTATTTCCGGTGGGATACCTGTCATATCTAGGTGGGACCAGACAAAACAGTCGATATTGTTACTAAGGAATTGAATAAACCCTATCCTGAGTTTGGGGGTCAACCCCATTCCCAAGTATACCCTGCGATCCAGGAGGTTATCGATCAGAACGGTCTGCTTCAATTCTTCGACCATTGACTTGGTTGCATCCTATTCTTCGGGGGCGACGAAGGTTTGGGGGGCAAAGAAATCTTCCTCGTCGTTTCCAAGGGTTTGCATGCTTTTTTCCTTGCTTGAGGCCGAATGTATGTGGATCGGCGTCTTATAGTGGACCGCAAACATTTCTCTTGTTGCCTGTTGTTCTCTATGCATTATCATGATGCCATCTCTTGTGGGGAATCTCACCACCTGGTGCAAGGTCGAAGGCAGTACCCTCATATTGTGTATCCAAGGCCTACCAAGCAAAGCGTTGTACCTCATATTGCCGTCGATGACCTGAAATATGGTGCTCTGGGTTGTGCCGGACTTGTTGATCGGGAGGGTGATTTCTCCTTTCGTTTCTTCCCCGATCATGTTGAAACCGTGGAGGATTCGAGGAATGGGGTTAATTTACTTTTGACCTGATTATGTTGGCCGAGCTGCTTGGGTCCACGAGCACGCGCTTTATCCTGGTATTGTTTAAGAAAAATGAGATCACCAACACGTCGTTATGCGGTTCCTCCGTAGCCTCGAGGTCTTCCTCGGTGAATATGATGATTTCTTCGGGTAAGCGCTTTCGGGCTGGTCCTTCTGTAGCGGATGTTTTTGTTCGCTTGGACATGGGCCCTTGGGGATCATTAGCCCCTCCGATGATCATGTGGATACCATGTTGGGGAGCCCTCCCTTTCGCTCAGATTAAATCTGGGGGTGCGGTGGACTCTTGGTTGATCGGGTCCACTCCCTGGTCGCTTTTGATATCTCGGTTTCCCATTTCACCAGTCGAGCTGGGTATCCAGTCCTGAAAGTGGAGATCTTGGGCAAGAAGAAGTGTTAAAGATACCATGCGTTCGAGTGACGAAACAAGCAAGAAAATAATCACTATTATTTTTAGTCCCACAGTGTGCACCAAACTGTTTACCGTGAAAATGGTAACAATAATTAAATTTTTAAATGGGATTCTTAAAATATGTGATCTATTCCGGAGTTAGTTTGTTAAGGAAATTCGTTCTAAAACGTGAAGTATAGTGATGAAAAGCGAGTTAAGTAAGGCAGTAATCGAACAAGGAGGGGGAGGTTGCCTGGGCGTAAGTTCAGCCAGCAGACACCTTGTGGCCGAGGTTCGAGCCTATCTTGGGCTATCGAGGGTAGTCGGGAAGTGGATAACAGGTAAAAATATAGCTAAACAAGGCTCTATATTATCAATACTGAGCGAAGTAACGAAGAACAAATGAGAAAATGATAAAGTGCTAAGGCGACCTCGAGGTCGATGAAGATTGACAATTTAGAAGAAAGAGAGAGAGAGAGACAGCGAGAGAGAAAGAGAGCGAGATATTATTGCATTTATGGATAAGCGGAGCAACCTCAGTCTGCTACAAGGTAGGGTGAGTCCCCTTTATATAGGAGGGGAACTCGGCTATAAGTACATGTGTATTAATTACAAGAGTAAAAAGATGGGACGGCTTGATACAAGGCCTCACAGTAGGCTCTAGATAGGCAGGGCCTGTCAGATACAGCCATGTGCATAGGGGTATTCCCCTTCTGGCCAGACCTCGGCCACCATTTCCTCCGAACCGGGCTTCGACGAGCCCTGAGGCATAGAACTCGATCGCGGCCTCCCACCCTCTGGGTCTTGGGGCAAGCTTCCAAAATGTCTTGACAGCAAACAAAATCAAGTCTTCTGATTTTACCGCGGACACTCATCACAAAATTCAGCAAACTTAGCATTTTCAAATTCAGTTCCATGATCAGACATAATGGATGCAAGTTGATTACCTAGTTGTTTCCGAGTCTTTCTAACAAAAGCAGTAAACATGTAAAATGCTTCATCTTTAGATGTTAAGAATAGTACCCAGGTAAACCTAGAATAATCATTAACAAGTACCATCACATATTTCTTACCACCCCTGCTCAATGTTCTCATTGGACCACAGGGATCTAGATGAACCAGTTCCAACGTCCTGGTTGTGCTTACCATTTTCTTGCTTTTAAAGGATGATCTTACCTGCTTCCTCCTTGCACATTCCTCACAAACTTTGTCTTCCTTGAACTTGATGTTGGGTAGCCCTATCACCAAGTCCTTGGAGACTAATTTATTGAGTTGATTCATGCTTGCATGACCAAGTCTTTTGTGCCACAGGAGGGTATCATTATCCAACACACTTAAGCAAGTGAGTTCATTTTCTAAAAGAGTTGACAAATCTACAATATAAATATTGTTAACTCTTTTTCCCTGCAAAACAATCTTGTCAGTGGTAAGGTTAATCACAAAACATTTGGTAGAGGTAAATGCTACTAGGTTACCTCTGTCACACAGTTGTGACACATTGATTAGGCTATACTTCAAGCCATCTATCAAGTAGACATTCTCAATGGAATGAGAGTCTGTCTTACCAACCTTTCCTACCCCAACAATCTCACCTTTCTTCCCATTTCCAAAGGACACATTACCTCCTTTTAAGTCATCAAGTGAAAGGAACTGGTTCTTACTTCCAGTCATATGTTTTGAGCAGCCACTATCCATGTACCATATTTGGTTGCTTCCCTTCACTTGGACCTGCAAAAAGAAATCAAGGGTTAGTCTTAGGAACCCAAACTAGTTTGGGTCCATTTTTATAGGTAAAGGGGTAAATTAAATTCCTTTTTGCCCACCCAAGCATCCTATTTTTTTCTTGAACAAAAGCTTTGTTCTTTTGACTGGCCTTTTCTTTTGCATTACATTTATTTTTGTAATGGCCAGTCTTGCCACAATGTGTGCAAATTTTGTTTTCAGGAAGAGTGAGGTACTTGCTTTTAGGGTCCCACTTAGGTGCTTGAGTCCCATAGCCAAGTCCTCCTTTGTTGATACTGTGATGTTCTTGTAGCCAGGAAAGTGCATCAGAAGCCTTATTCCATTTACAAGTTCTGTCTAGTTCATGTTTTACCTTCCCTAAGTCTTCTTTTAAGACTCTTATCTGCTCATCCTTCATGTACAACTCATCCTTCATTTTTCCTAAGTTTTCTTCTAAGGTGAGGTGTGTGTGATCAATTTTCTTCTTTCCCGTTCCTAATTTCAATTTTAAATTTTTAGACTCAAGCTCTAGGACACTGGTGTCAAGTTCAAGAACCTGATCCTTCAACTCAACATTTTTACTATCACTCTCATTAGCCCTAGTATCTAGATTTTTGCACTTGGCTTTTAATATTGCACACTCTCTAGACAGATCTTCCTTCTCATTGCTAATTATCTCAGGCTCTTAAATGAAGTCTATCAATAGTTCAGACAACTTTTCTTTAGATAGAAACATAATCTTTGATTTGAGATGAATGAAACTTACCTCTTTTTCGTCATCTGATTCTCCGATGGCCATAAGTGCTTGTTCATCTCCAGCTTCATCTTTTGAGTCCTCATATGATGTTTCTCCCCAAGTAGCAACCATAGCCTTTGTTAATCTTTTGTTCTTTTTTGGTAGAACCGGTTCCTTCTTCCTATTCCTTCATTCAGCCCTTTCCTTCTTCCATTCAATTTCCTACTGAGGATAGTTCTGGATCATGTAATCAGTCTTACTACATTTGTAGCAACCCTTGTTGGTCTGTTTCTCAAGAGCCTGTAAGGCCCTGTGAAATCCCTACTCAAAAATCCGGATCACGTGGTGCCAAGTTAGGAACATGTGTTAGAAATTAGTGAATATGCTTGGCGCGGACCTTTTTGGATTGAATAATGTATTATAAAGTCAAGAATAAGTTTCCAGAAAAATGCAAGAAATGCGGTCCATAATGCGGTCGCATAATCGAAATGCGGACCGCATACCTGCCGCAGAGTGAGGTAGAATGTTGGTTAAAATTGAAGTCAGTAATGCGGTCGAAATGCGGTCGCATAATCGAAATGCGGACCGCATAGTCGTCGCATATTTTCCTTTGACTTGTGCGAGGGTCAGTTCTGCGGTGCACTTTGCGACCGCAGAACATGAATGCGGACCGCATTCTCACCGCAGATCGAGTCAGAATGTTTAGTTTTTGGGGAGCAATCTGCGGTCCATTATGCGGACCGCATGTTTACTCTGCGATCGCAAATGCGAGCGCATACTTGACTCGGGGCTCCAATTTTCTAATTTTATAACCCGAACCCATGTCGATATATTACACCCTACCCTTCATTTTAGGCCTATTTTCTGATATATTTAGAGAGAGAGAGAAGGGGGTCTTAGAGGGAGAAGGAGTTCTTCATCAATATTTCTCCATAATATCTTGCTTAAACCTTGAAGATTTGTCAAGAAAGGCACCTTGGTCATCTTCC
>MU700892.1:0-14404 GCA_026770625.1 Nicotiana glauca | reverse complement strand
GAAGTTTATAGTTTAAATAGGGTTTAGGTCTTAAAAATCCCGTTTTTACACTTCAGTCCCTCATCTTTACGGCGCCTGCCGCGGTTATGCCGCGGTCGCGGTGGAACCGCGGCCAAACCACCCTCCTGAATCTCTAAACTTCAGCTCCCTCACCCATCGCGGTTCTACTGCGGTCGCGGTGGAACCGCGGTAGAACAGTGTCTCTAATTCTTCAGGGTTGTTCAGGCGTGATTTCCATGTACTTTTGCATATATGGCCTTTTTCTTCTACTTTTGACTCCAAAATTGCTCCGTAGCCCTCCTTAACCATTTTGTACCTACAATTCATGAAAAACACTAATAAGAGCATTTTGTCATCATATATATCATCAAAACAACATAAGAATGTGATTATTTAAGGCGTGATTATAGTCAAATTCACCTATTATCAGTCGGTCTGACGAAGGGTTGATAAATGAGTTGAAAAGGGAAATCACTGAATGTCAAGAGGGTTTGGAAAGATCTGAAGCTAGACTGGCAAGGATCCAAGCTAGATGGGCAAGAGGTACAGAAGAGCGGGCACAGCGTATGCGGCAGATGAAGAGGGACTACGAGGGGAACATTACTATGTTGAGAGAAACAATATCTACCCTCAAAGAACGAGTCTTCAGATAGGCCAGAGACTTCAGAGCTGATAGGAAACGTTGTTATGACTTGATGGCATGGATGTAGAAACAGATGCATGAGTTTCGGGATCAACTCTTTCACAACGCTCAAGTATTGGGAACACAGAATCAACAGATAGAGAGATTGCTTGTGGAAAGGGACAGAATCAAGGAAAGAATCGAAGATATCGGGCACTACATCACCAGGAAGTGCCTAGCATGTGAAGATATGTCCCGTACCACCTTCTTTGCTTCAATAATGGCTTATGTCCACCAGATCATGGAAGATTTATAAGATCTGCAAAGGAGCCCTGCACCAAAGCCCGCGGCAAGGCCGAACGACGCCCCGCGGGCACCAAAATTCAAAGCTTTAAAGTATTCATATCTCAAGTATGTATTTCTTTGTCTTTAGAGTCTGTTGGAGTTCGTATTTTCCTTTTCCGCATTAAAGTCTGTAGTCTGTTTCGAGCCTGTCAAGTTTCCTTTCAAAAAAATGTTTTAGCCTTGTAATAGAATGTTTTGCTAATGAAAATTGAAAAATCCAAAAATTGTGTCTTTATTTTTCGCACTTCTGGTCAGAACTACGCACGGTATGATTCATGTGGAGACATGATACATAGGCAATCCACATAAGATTCGACTACCACTAAAAAGAAAAGAAAAAAAGGGGAATAATAGAAAAACAAAAAGAAAGAAATAAAGGAAATAAAGGAAAGTTTGGGAAGCACTCAAAAGAGGGCACAAATGTAAGAAACCGGAATGACGCATGCAATAGAAGCAAAGACATGATAGGAATGGTTAAACTGCCTAGGTGCATTGCATCCCAACGTGCAATAACAGATCTGTTAAACTCTAAAAACTAACAAGTTTATTGTTTTTCAGAGATTTCAAACAGTTAGCTTGTTAGAACGTACTGGCAAATTACCATTACCAAACAAGATCTAAAGGACCTATACCGAAAAGCATGTCTAGTTCGGATAAAAGTGTTGAAGAGGAAAAAACAGAAATACAAACAATGAAGGAGGAAGTAGACAGGTTGAGACAAGAGATAGCAGAAATGCACCTAGACTGGGCTAGGGGCAACCAGTACCAATCCCTCCCGCTACCCCTACTCTCCCACCGGCACAAACTCCGGAGTACCCTCCCACTGGTCCATCAACGAGTTTCCCAATTCACCAATACTATCAGGGGAAAACTCTTTACAATCCCCAAGCTCCACTACCCAAGCACGACCCTCCTCCACCAATTGTTCCTATTTTCGTGGCACCTCCATCCGCCACATTGCAAAGATCATCCAGTGAGCCGGTGTTTCAGGCTCACGACAACCAAAACTATCCTCTTAAACCCACCTTCAGAGCTCCCTAGCCACATACCTATACCCCTCATTTTGAGCTCCCGGCGGAAACTGAGAAGCCATCCAAGAGTTCGGAGCAGGAAGAGGTGCTTCGCAAAGTAAAAAGCCTGGAGCAGTCCTTCAGGAATATGCATGGGTTGGGCGGCCAAGTCAGTGTGGCCTATAAAGATCTGTGTCCTTTCCCCGATGTTCAGCTGCCAGCGGGGTTCAAAATGCCAAAGTTTGATCTGTATGAGGGGCATGGTGACCTAGTGGCACACCTGCGTGGTTTCTGCAGTAAGATGAGAGGGGCCGGTGGGAAAGATGAACTGTTGATAGCATACTCTGGCCAAAGCTTAGGCGGATCTGCACTAGAATGGTACACAAGACAGGATCCTAGCAGGTGGTACACCTGGGACGGCCTGGAGCAAGCATTTGCTGGTCACTTCCAATATAATCTTGAGATCGTTCCTGACCGTCTCACATTGCTAAAAATCGAGAAGAAGCCCGGAGAGAGCTTTAGGGAATTTGGGTTCCGTTGGAGGGAGCAGGCTGTAAGAGTCGATCCTCCGATGAAGGAAGGTGAAATGGTGGATTACTTTTTGCAGACTTTGGAGCCAACTTACTTTGGTTACCTGGTGACATCGGTTGGTAAATCTTTCAATGAGGTCGTAAAGATGGGCGGCATGATCGAAGAAGGACTCAAGTCCAACAAGATAATGAGTTATTCCGCGATCAAGGCCACCACTCAGGCTATCCAGAGCAGTACGGGAGGTGTGCTCGGGAAGAAGAAGAGGGAAGAAGTCGCAATAGTCGAAACAGGTACTTGGTCCAGATCTAGAGGTCCTTCACCCTACTACCAGCCTCAACCCCACTAACCAAATTACCCATACACCCCATATGGCCGTCCACAACCCTACTACCCGGAGCCACATTGTTCTGTCCACTACGCCCAGACATATACCCAGCCTCCGGCTCACCCGCAATGGTGTGCGCCGGTTCCCCAAAATATATACCCACCTCCACAAAGCACATATCCATCCTCTAGGGCCTATAGAAATCTTCCAGGGTAAGGTTTCCGTGGGAATCAAGCTTTCAAGAATGAGAGGATGCAGAAGCAGAAAACATTTACTCCACTGGGAGAATCCTATACTGCTCTTTTCCACAAATTGAGGCAGTTAGGCCTGTTGAATCCTATTGAGCCCAAAATGCCAAATCCTCTTCCTAGAAATCTGGACCATTCAGTGAGCTATAAATATTGTTCAGGGGCTCCTGGACATGATACTGAGAAATGCTGGAAATTGAAGACTGCCGTGCAAGAGCTTATTGACACAAATAGGATCGAAGTTCAGGCGTCAGAGGCACCAAACATTAATCAGAATCCGTTGTCAGGGCACCATGAGGCACACATGATCCAACTAGTGCACAGGGGAGGGGAGTTTAAGAAGCCCTCGCAAATAGTAATGATGATTCGGGCCAGTGAAGCCAGTCCTAAGGAAAAACTAACTAGTAAGAAGGCAGTGGTACAACTGAAAAGTGTAGACACCAAGCCAGTTGTGGTGATGGGGAAAGGGTCGTCCATTGTTGTGAAGAAACCAGAGCCCGTCAAGGTAGTGATGCATGGGGTATCAAGCATACCTGTGGTGGTGAAGGGGGCTCACATAGAACCAGTTATTATCAAGCCGGTAATGCAGTTTTCCAATAATCAGTGAGAAGGTCGTGCCATGGAGCTACAATCAAGTGACAGTGATGTATAAGGGGAAGGAGGTTATGGAAGAAGTGTGTGAAACCCAAGGTCTAACTCATTCGGGAAGGTGTTTTGCTCCCGTAGAGTTAAGACAGCCAATCCAGTAGCAACAAAGAAGCCAGTTACTGAGGAAGAGGCGAAATAGTTCTTAAAGAAGATAAAGGTGCAGGATTACTCCATTGTGGAGTAGTTGAGAAGACCCTGGCACAGATCTCATTGCTATCATTATTGATCCATTCAGACGAGCACCGTCGAGCGTTAATGAAAATTCTGAACGAAGCCCATGTTCCGGATAAGATCTCTATGAACCATCTAGAAAAAATAGCAAACAAGATTTTCGAGGTGAACCGGGTGACATTTTCCGATGATGAATTGCCCGCGGAGGGTACATAACATAATAGAGCTCTCTATTTGACCGTGAAGTGTGAAAACGCGGTAGTCACCCGAGTACTGATTGATAATAGGTCCAGTACCAATATTTTTTCGTTGTCCACCTTGAACAAACTGAAGGTTGATAATGACCGAATTCACAAGAATAGCATCTGCGTTCGAGGGTTTGATGGTGGTGGTACAGAAATAGTGGGTGACATCATACTTGAATTGACAATTGGTCCGGTCGAGTTCACCATGGAGTTTCAAGTGTTAGACATCGCAGTGTCGTATAATCTTCTGTTGGGGTGACCATGGATTAACGCTGCCAAAGCAGTGCCTTCTACACTACATCAGATGGTCAAATTCGAGTGGGATAGACAAGAAATCATAGTACATGGGGAAGACAATACATGCACCATAAATGATGCCATCGTGCCCTTCATAGAGACTGATGACGACAAGGGGTCGTGGGTTTACCAGGTTTTCGATACGATTTCAGTGGATAAAGTTCCTGAGGGTGAAAACGTCCCACTTCCCAGAATAGCAGCTGCAACTGTCATGGTAGCCTCGGAGATGCTGAAAAACGGGTTTGTGTCAGGCAAAGGTTTGGGGGCTGATCTTCAGGGTATTGTTCAACCGGTTTCTTTGCCCAAAAATCTGAATACCTTTGGGCTAGGGTTCAAGCCTACAGCGGTGGATGTGCGACGGGCCCGCAAGATGAAGAAGAGGGCATGGGTCCTTCCCAAGCCAATCCCACGCCTGTCCCGATCTTTTGTCAGGCCGAGCATCAAAAAGCAATTGTTGTTCAAGGTTACAGGGTCACTGATTGGTGTAACTGGAGATTTGGATGAAGGTTTTAAAAGATTATTTGCCGAAGTCAACATGGTAGAAGTTGGGGAAGGATCCAGCAAGGCGGATGTGCAGTTTGTGGGGCCTAAGGCCAAGATCAACAATTGGATGGCTACTCCTCTTCCCATGCGGAAGGAGTCTTGGTAGTAGGCTCTGATTTTCCTTCATGTTTAGCTGGATTATTCCAGGGTTGTAATCTAGTTTTCTTTTATTTTTACTCGTCAAAGTGTGAAACCTTGTTATCTCGTACTTCAATAAAATAAAAGTTTCTTCTGTGTTCCTTAGTTTATTTTAATTTTGTTTTCTTCTTTTCTTTTTCTGAACAGTTCTCTTTATACTGGTCTTAATGACATGGCATGCACGACGGATCTTCAACCTAGTCTAAAAAATCAATCTGATTCTGAACTAATAGTGCAAGAGGTAGAATGTGATGAAGAGTCAGCATACGATGAGGATGAAGCCTTCAAAGAAAATAATAGAGAATTAAACCAATTTGAAGAGAAACCCAAGCCTAACTTAAATGACACGGAAGCCATCAATCTGGGGGATACGGATGACATTCCGAAAACTAAAATAAGCGTCCACATTGAACCAAACATCAGGGAAGAATTAATCAAAACACTTATTGAGTTCAAAGACATTTTTGCATGGTCATATGATGATATGCCGGGTTTGAGCACCGATTTAGTGGTTCACAAATTGCCCACTGACCCGGCATGCCCTCTCGTCAAGCAGAAATTGAGGAGGTTCAAAACCGACATAAGTGTGAAGATTAAGGAAGAAGTAACCAAACAGCTGAATGCAAAGGTTATTCGGGTTACTCGATATCCTAGTTGGTTGGCTAACGTGGTGCCAGTGTCGAAGAAAGATGGAAAAATCAGGGTATGTGTTGATTATCGCAATTTGAATAGAGCAAGCCCAAAGGATAACTTCCCGTTACCCAACATCCATATCTTGATCGATAATTGTGCCAAACATGAGATCGGGTCTTTTATGGATTGCTATGCTGGGTATCATCAGATTCTGATGGATGAGGAAGATGCAGAGAAGACGACTTTCATCACGCCGTGGGGAACTTATTGCTATCAGGTAATGCCATTTGGTTTGAAGAACGCTGGGGCAACATACATGAGGGCAATGACTATTGTGTTTCACGATATGATACACAAAGAGATTGAGGTATACGTGGATGATGTGATTATAAAATTCAAGCGTCAGGCAGACCACATAGGAGACCTAAGGAAGTTTTTCCAAAGACTTCGAAAGTACGATATTAAGCTCAACCCTGCCAAATGTGCATTTGGTGTTCCATCCGGAAAGTTGTTGGGATTCATAGTCAGTAGGTGAGGCATTGAGTTAGACCCTTCAAAGATCAAATCCATTCAAGAGTTGCCACCTCCGAAGAATAAAACTGAAGTGATGAGTTTGTTGGGAAGGTTGAATTATATCAGCAGGTTTATCGCTTAACTCATCGTGACTTGTGAACCCATTTTTTGATTACTGAAGAAAGATGTTGCAATAGAATGGATGGAGGAATGTCAGGAGGCGTTTGACCAGATAAAATGGTATTTATCAAATCCACCTATGTTGGTTCCACCCGAGCCAGGAAGATCGTTGATTCTCTATCTCACGGTCCTGGAGAATTCATTCGGTTGTGTACTGGGGCAACACGACATCACAGGCAGGAAGGAGTAGGCCATCTATTATCTCAGCAAGAAGTTTACAATCTATGAGGTCAAGTACACTCAACTTGAGAAGACATGTTGTGCCCTAACTTGGGTAGCACAAAAGTTGAAGCATTATTTGTCATCTAATACTACTTACCTCATATCTCGTCTGGACCCACTGAAGTATATTTTTCAGAAGCCTATGCCCACAGGGAGGCTTGCTAAGTGGCAAATTTTGCTTACAGAGTTCGACATTATTTACGTGAATCGGACTGCGATAAAAGCACAGGCGTTGGCAGATCACTTGGCCGAGAATCTGGTCGATGAAGAATATGAGCCATTGAGGACGTATTTTCCTGATGAAGAAGTGATGCATGTCGATGAGCTGGAGTTGACTGAAGAACCAGGATGGAAACTTTTCTTTGATGGAGCTGCAAATGCGAAGGGAGTTGGAATAGGAGCGGTACTTATTTCCGAAACACGGCATCATTATCCTGTTATGGCTCAGCTACGGTTCTATTGTACCAACAACATGGCTGAGTATGAGGCATGCATTTTGGGCTTACGGTTAGCCGCGGACATGGATGTCCAGGATGTTTTGGTCTTGGGAGAATCGGACCTCCTGGTACATCAGATTCGAGGTGAATGGGAAATACGAGATTTGAAGCTCATACCGTATCGACAATATTTGCACGATCTATGTCAACGGTTTTGATCAGTAGAGTTTTGGCACATCCCAAGAGTTCATAATGAGGTTGTTGATGCCTTGGACATCGTAGCATCAATGTTGCACCATCCGGATAAAATCCATGTTGTTCTGTTGCACATTCAGGTTCATGATCAGCATGCTTATTGTAACATGATAGAGGAAGAACTAGATGGCGAATCATGGTTTTATGATGTCAAAGAGTACCTTAGGATGGGGATATACCCGACACATGCCACAAGAGATCAAAAGAGAGTCATTCGACGATTGGCAAGTGGATTTTTCCTCAGTGGAGGGGTGTTCACCAGACTTGGGATTGCTAAGATGTATAGATGCTAATCAAGCCACGACAGTTATGACGGAGGTGCATTCTGGAGTTTGTGGTCCACATATGAGTGGATATGTATTGGCAAAGAAGATTCTTCAAGCAGGATATTATTGGCTCACTATGGAGCGAGATTGTATCAGTTTTGTGCGTAAATGCCATCTATGCCAGATACACGGAGATCTGATTCATTCTCCACCGACAGAATTATACACAATGTCAGCACCATGGCCCTTTATTTCACGGGGCATGGATATCATTGGACCTATCGAGCCGGCAGCTTCCAACGGTCATAGGTTCATTCTGGTGACCATCGATTATTTCACCAAGTGGGTTGAAGTTAAAACTTTCAAGTCGGTAACCAAGAAAGCAGTGGTGGATTTCGTTCATTCCCATATCATCTGTAGATTTGGGATCCCGAAGGTAATCATCATGGATAATGGTGCTAATCTTAACAGCAGTTTGATGAAAGAAGTGTGTCAACAGTTTAAGATTACACACTGCAATTCCACCCCATATCGTCCCAAGGCGAATGGAGCGGTTGAGGCAGCCAACAAGAATATAAAGAAGATATTGAGGAAAATGGGAGAAGGGTCCAGACAATGGCATGAAAAGTTACTGTTTGCATTGTTGGGTTGTCGTACTACAGTTCGTACTTCAGTAGGTGCAACTCCTTATTTGTTGGTATACGGAACTGAAGCAGTGATACCGACGAAAGTTGAAATTCCGTCGCTCCGAATTGTCGCTAAGGCTGAGATTGATGATGATCAATGGGTCAAAACTCGGTTGGAGCAATTGAGCTTGATTGATGAAAAGAGATTGGCAGCAGTATATCATGGCCAATTATATCAAAAGAGGATGGCAAGAGCATACAATAAGAATGTACGTCCCAGGAAATTTGAAGTGGGGCAGCAAGTATTGAAACGGATCCTTCCACATCAGGCCGAAGCAAAGGGAAAGTTCACCCCAAATTGGCAAGGACCATTCATTGTGACCATAGTGCTGTCCAATGGCGCTTTATGTTTGACAGATGTTGAGGGAAGGTGTATCGACATGGCTATCAATTCTGATGCAGTCAAGAGATATTATGTATGATTTCTTTGATTGTAATTGTTGTTTGTTTGTTTGTTTGTACTCGGCATTGTATAGGAAAATGAAATGACGGAGGCAATTTGTTCTACTATCCAAACACTTTAACCCTTGCTTCCCATTTTGATCCTTATTTACTCTTTCATACCCCTCTTTTGGAATCAGTAATGAAAATTAAAAAAATAAAAAAAGAAAAAAGAAAAGAAAAATGATAACAAAAACAAAAGAAAAGTCACAAGAAAAATAAAGGAATTGGGAACTACGTTTGACTTGATTCCTCGAAGAGGATACGTAGGCGCCTCACGGCTTGGTCATAGTATAACAAAAATCAAAGGATCCCCAAGCAAGAAAACTGGGGCAGAAGTTGTGTTTGTAATTTTGGGAAAGAAAATTTGATTCCACGAGTTGTAATGTTTTACCCATCAAAATTATTTTTAAACTTTTGATACCCTTTGCTTTTAGACATACACCAAAAACCCCATATTGATGTCCAAAAAGACCTCCCGATCAGTATCCGAGAAGTGCCAAGTCAGGCAAATGGAAGCCGGGAATAACACTCTGATCCCCAGCAGGAAGAGGATCATAAGCTGAAGAGAATTTGATAGCCAAAAGAATCCCCAGCAGAGAGAGTCTTATCGGTAATACTCCAATCCCCAGCTTAAAATAAAATGAGAGAGTCTTATCGGTGAAAACCTTCACAGGCACCATAAGGCGACGGAAGTTGAGAGAAATAAAATGAGAGAGTCTTATCGGTGAAAACCCCTCGAAGGGCACTATGAAGCGACAAGGAGTTAAAAAGGGGACGAACGAGATAAGGTTGACAGAAAGGATTCATCGAGGCATCAAGCAGAACAAAGATGTTGATTCGGCAAAAGAGTTGGGTTGCGGGATCTTTGAAATGCAAAGTAAGGCCATCGGAGGGATTGATTGATATAAATAGACTGGGTTGATTAATCTAGAATGCACGTCGTAATCATTGGGATCGGTGATACCATTCAGATAAGGTTTTTTCTTTTTCTTCTCCCCAACAGTTGTTCAAAAAGATTTTTCTTTTTCTATCCCTTGAAGTCATCATTTTTCATTTCTTTGTTTAAAGATTTTTCAATGGTAGTCTATTTTTAGAAGGATTTTCAGAGCTTACTACCAGTTTCCAAGTTGGTACAAAGCGAAATATGGATAGGACAAGCCGAAGATAATGTAATAGCACGAGAAAGACGTTTGTTGCAAGACAAAATGATGGATTGGTTTAGGATTTCAAGGAAAGCATAAAGCAAAAGCGGGAAAACGACAGTTGAGAGGTTTGTGAATAAGGAATCATCAAGGAGGTCGAAAGTTATCGGCCAAGTTTCGAGATGGTCGGACGACGCAAAGCAGGGCAAGTCGTTCTAGGACCAGCAGGAGTATCATCCCCAGCAAATAATATCATCCCCAGCAAGTTTTGATAGTATACTGGAGCACAGAGCAAGGGAAGGAGAAAAGGAAAAACCATCCCCGACAGGAGTGGCACGACCACTCACCACTTTTAAACTAACAAATTTTTCTTTGATTTGGAGCAAGTAAAGGACATGTTATTGATGGCGGAAAGACGTGCCACAAGGAAGATTATCAAACTGGGGCAGAAAATTTTCTTCCATGTTTGAAAATTTTCTTGAAATCGGGTGCCCATCGGAGGAACGAGGAAAGCAATTCTAGTTTTAAGGGAAAGCAAGACAACAGGTCTCGAAGAAAGCAATTTCGGAGGAGGACGACACAAACTCGGAGTGAAGTAGTCTTGGAAGAAGCAAGAGGACCCAAGTTTTAAGGGAAGTGGTCTTTNACACCAAAAAACCCATATTGATGTCCAAAAAGACCTCCCGATCAGTATCCGAGAAGTGCCAAGTCAGGCAAATGGAAGGCTAGAGTAACACTCTGGTCCCCAGCAGAAAATAAATAAAATGAGAGAGTCTTATCGGTAATACCCCAATCCCCAACTGAAAAGAAATAAAATGAGAGAGTCTTATCGGTGAAAGCCTTCACAGGCACCATAAGGCGACGGAAGTTGAGAGAAATAAAATGAGAGAGTCTTATCGGTGAAAACCTTCACAAGCACCATAAGGCGACGATAGTTGAGAGAAATGAGAGAGTCTTATTAGTGAAAACCCCTCGAAGGGCACTATAAGGCGAAAAGGAATTAAAAGGGGGCAAACGAGATAAGTTTGACGGAAAGGATCCGTCGAGACATCAAGCAGAATAAAGAGGTAATTTTGACAAAAAGAGTTGGGTTGCGGGACCTTTGAAATGCAAAGCAGGGACATCAGAAAGATTGATTGATGTAAATAGACTAGGTTGATTAATCCAAAATGCACGACATGACCATTGGGATCAGTTATACCATTCAGGTAAGTTCTTTTCCCTTCAAACAATTGTTCAGAAAGATTTTTTCCTGTTCTATCTTTTGAAGTCATCATTTTTCATTTCTTTTGGTTAATAGTAGTTTGTTTTTAAGAAGGATTTTCAGAGCTTACGACCAGTTGCCAATATGGTGCAAAGTAAATATGGATAGGATATGCCGAGGATAATGTGATGGGACGAGAAAGACGTCGTTATAAGACCAAATGATGGAGTGATATAAGATTTTGGAGAAAGTATAGAGTAAAGGTGGAAAGCAACAGTTGGGAAGTCCGTGAATAAGGAATCGTCAAGAAGGTCGGAAGTTATCGGCCGAGTTTCAAGATAGTCGTACAACGCAGAGCATGGAAAAGAGGAAAAGGGAAAACCATCCCCAGCAAGAGCACCACAACCCCACACTTTAAACTAACAAAGTTTTCTTTGATTTGAAACAGGTATAGGAAATGTTATTGATGGCGGAAAGATATGCCACAAGAAAGATTATCAAACTGGGGCAGAAAATTTTCTTTCACTTTGAAAATTTTCTTGAAGACGGGTACCCATCTGAAAAGCAAGGGAGTCAATTCAAGTTTTAAAGAAAGCAATTTTGGGAGGAAGATAACACAAGTTTTAAAAAAAGTAATTTTTCGAGGGAGGTTAACACAAGTTTCGGGGGAAGCAAGTTTCGAAGGAAGATAGTACAAGTTTTAAAGGAAGTAGTTTCGAGGAAAAAAACAACAACACAAGTTTTGAGAGAAGTAGTTTTGGAAGGAAGATAAGTTGTTGATGAAGTCAGGAGCCCGCCTGGAGAATGGAGGTATGTTATTTTCAAGTTGAAATTGAAGTTGAAGTTAGGAGCCCGCCTGGAGAATGGAGGTTGTTATATTTTAAGTTATAGTTGATAGTCAGGAGCCCGCCTGGAGAATGGAGGTATTATATTAAAAGTTGATGAAGTCAGGAGCCCGCCTGGAGAATGGAGGTATGTTATCTTCAAGTTGAAGTTGAAGTCAGGAGCCTGCCTGGAGAATGGAGGTTGTTATATTTTAAGTTATAGTTGAAGTCAGGAGCCCGCCTGGAGAATGGAGGTATTATATTTTAAGTTGATGAAGTCAGGAGCCCGCCTGGAGAATGGAGGTATGTTATCTTCAAGTTGAAGTTGAAGTCAGGAGCCCGCCTGGAGAACGGAGGTTGTTATATTTTAAGTTATATTTGAAGTCAGGAGCCCATCTGGAGAATGGAGGTGTTATATTTTAAGTCGTAGTTGATAGTCAGGAGCCCGCCTGGAGAATGGAGGTATTATACTTTAAGTTGATTAAGTCAGGAGCCCGCCTGGAGAATGGAGGTTGTTATATTTTAAGTTATAGTTGAAGTCAGGAGCCCGCCTGGAGAATGAAGATGTTATATTTTAAGTCGCAGTTGATAGTCAGGAGCCTGCCTGGAGAATGGAGGTATTATATTTTAAGTTGATGAAGTCAGGAGCCCGCCTGGAGAATGGAGGTATGTTATTTTCAAGTTGAAGTTGAAGTCAGGAGCCCGCCTGGAGAATGGAGGTTGTTATATTTTAAGTTGTAGTTGTAGTTAGGAGCCCGCCTGCAGAATAGAGGTATTGTATGTTAAGTGGTAGTTGAGGTCAGGAGCCCGCCTGGAGAATGGAGGTTGTTACATTTTTAGTGGTTGACGAAGTCAGGAGCCCGCCTGGAGAATGGAGGTTGTTATTTTCAAGTGAAGCTATAGTCAGGAGCCCGCCTGGAGAATGGAGGTATTGTATTTTAAGTTGTAGATGAAGTCAGGAGCCCGCCTGGAGAATGGAGGTATTATCTTTTAAGTTGTAATTGAAGTCAGGAGCCCGCCTGGAGAATGGAGGTTGCTATCCTTTTAAGTTGTAATTGAAGTCAGGAGCCCGCTTGGAGAATGGAGCTGTTATCTTTCCAGGTAGTTGTTAAAGTCAGTAACCCGTCCGGAGAGCGGAGGGTTACAACAAAAATCCCCAGCATAAATTCAAGCTCAGAAATTGAAGGAAAAACGATTCACAAGAAGGGAATATTACCAGTCAAGTCAGAGATGAAGAAACACCAGAGGAAACAAAGCAACAAGAGACACAGGGAGAGCAAGTTGAAGATCTAGATAAAATTTTGTAATTCATATATTAGTTTATTCTAGCTTTTTATTTTCTATTTAGAATGGTGTAATAAGGAGGTCGGTAGGTAGTAGCAGTAACAACAACAGCAGTAACAACAAAATCACAGTTTCACGGTAGTCCCAGCTACCAAAACTTTCCGAACTACATTGACCTGATTCCTTTTTAGCCAAGGATATGTAGGAAACCTTTGAAGCAGAGGTTCGGTCAAAACTTTCAAAAATGCTTCACACGGAGTGCTCAAACGGGCAAAAAATCGCTCGTATCCGCTCACTTTATCTTTGCACGAAAACTCTTCGTGTTTCCGGACAAAGAGGGGCAATGATTTTTGCCCTATATGAGAATCACTTCCAAAAAAAATTCAAAATAAAATAATTTTGTTTGTTTACAATTGTTGTGAATTTTGTGTTATTTTTCTTGTATTGTTTGTATTTGTTCGTGCATGTTTATTTGTTAAATTAAGAAAAAATACCAAAAATGTCGCATTCGCATTTAAGATTTAATTCTACAATTAGGAGTAATTAAGTTTGTTTTACAAAAATGAAAAATTACAAAAATAATGTACTTTGCATTTTTAACATTTAAGGTCTTAGTTGTGTGATTTTATTTTAAATTGGTACTTAATTATGTGTGATAATTATTATTTAGAGTTAATTAGTATTTTAAGATAATTTTGGTTTTATAATTTAATCTAGTATTTTGGTTTTAAAATTAGGAAATAAAAGGAAAAAGAAAAAGAAATAATTGAAAAATAAAGAGAAAACTCAGATCAGGGCCAATTTTGAATTAGAAAACTAGGCTTAAAACAGTCCAGTACTCGCCCCAGTCCAGTCCACCTGAGTCCAGCCCAAAACGACGTCGTTTGGGCATTGAGAATCTGAACTGTCGATCTCCTAAGATCGAACGGTCTAGTCCGCCCCCATCATCGAAGAAACGGCGCTGTTTCAAGCCTGTTGATCCAGGCCATTCATTTCATTTGATCCAACGGCCGCAAATTGCCCTATGCCCCGACCCATTCCCATCCAAAGACCGATCCGGTCTCGAGGTAAACGAAGCGACCATTAATGAATGGATCCAAGCCGTTGATCTCATCAGATCGAACAGTCTGGATTCATTCCACCCTTTCATATATATACTTCAAACTATACCCCCGCCCCCCAAACCAAACC
>MU700889.1:113537-138062 GCA_026770625.1 Nicotiana glauca | reverse complement strand
CTCCTATGAATGATACCTCTTCATCAGAAAAATATATTTTCAGGGGTTCGTATTCTCTATCCACGAGATTCTCAGCGAGGTAGTCTGACAGTGCTTGTCCCTTGACCTCTTTCTGAGTTACGCAAACAATGTCGAACTCACTCAACAGGATTTGCCACTTGGTTAGCTTACCAGTGGGCATGTGCTTCTGAAAGATGTACTTCAAAGGGTCCATCCTTGATATGAGATATATAGTATAGGAACAGAAGTAATGTGTCAGCTTCTAAGCCACCCAAGTCAAAGCACAACAGGTGCATTCCAATAGAGGATACCGAACCTCGTACGGGGTGAAAGAATGCTAATTGATGGCTTAAAATTTGCTGAAACCATTTCAACTTTTCAAACTAGAATGACAGGTGCTAGTAAATGAATAAATGGAATTATGCAGTCAGTTAATACTTCCAAATCAGCATGTTGTGATGTGAGTCAATTGGTATCAAATTTGGGGTTCTTTGGGAGCCCAATAGTTTACTCCTTCGTTGAATAGGGAATTGGTCCTATAACGTTATAACAGGCCTAGTGTGCTGAATCAGCTAACTTGAGGCCCAACACAAGCTACTTTTCATAAGCTGATGTTTTCACACGCTTGTGCCAAATCTTCAAGGCCCAAATTGCTGAGGCTAGAATCCATTTTAAGTTCATCAGGATTAATTTTGTAACTGGGATTTCGGGCTTTCTAGTTAAGTAGCATGCTCGAACTAAGAGGTCTTTCTCCTGTTAGAGACAAATTAAATAGAAAATCGTAGTTTGCTTTAGGTTGGCCTTTAAACAATAAAACATGATGCGCCACGCCAAATGAATATCATAAATTGCGTGGCCCTCTTTAAATGCTTATACTAAAATAATTAGAATTCGGGACGTGCCGTTTAGCGAATTTCACGGCCTCCCGCAAAGTTAATAACACGTGAGTCGCTTTAGGCGCGCTTTTTAATAATTTTACCTTCCTAAATATGGGTGTGCATTTCATGCGACCCAAATCCAAATCCAAAAATATTGGATAAAAATGTGTCGAGGATCCGGGTGCATTTCATGTGAAGTGATCTGAAAACATATTTTTAAACGACGTTCATTTTCTTAATTTTTTTAACTAAAAGTGCTAAATAATTCTAAAATTGCACTATAGGATGACATGTATAAAAATTAGATTTTTAGCCATTTATAATAATTTAAGCGACTGTGCTAGAACCACGGGATCCAGGGTGCCTAACACCTTCCCTCGGGTCAACAGAACTCCTTATTCAGAATTTCTGGTTCGCAGACTCCAACTGGGAAGTCAAAATTTTCCTCGATTTAGGATTCAAGTTAAACCTGTGACTTGGGACACCAAAAGCCAATCCTATCCCAAGTGGCGACTCTAAAAATAAATAAATAATCTCATTTCGAATAATGTCACTTTAAATGGAAAAACTCCCTTATACATTATCTTCAGGGTAGGTGTGTAAAAAAGGAGGTGTGACATTAGATAGTACCAATTCTCCTACGAGTTGATCAGTCAAGTTCTCAATCAATCCCCAAGCCAGAAAAGTTCTAGTTTCACAACAAATGAAGATCCACTTATTTCACACTTTGACAAAGAAAAAACACATAGGGAAAGGCATAACCAGGCCAAATTTAAAAAAAAAAAACAATTGGATTAGACAGCTGAAGCAGCTACTTAATATAAATGTAAATCAATCTTCTATAGATCAATCTCAGAGGCAGAGAAGCAAATGAAAATCACTGAATCATGATAAATTAAGAAGAGAACAATAGACTAAGGGAACATCAGAGGTTTAGCAAATTGACCTTCAATTGATTGATCAAAAGCATACAGCGAATGGAAAAAACGGAAAATCATCAACTTTGCTTCTCACGCTTTGGCAACAATGACTCGGAGATGATCTGAACTATTACCACGACCAAATTAAAATAGCCGAAATCTCAAACACGAACCCACCCAAATGGAATCTCGAATCGGCAAATCGAACTTGAACGCCTCAATCAAACTCACCTCAGTCGAACTTGAATCCAATTCCAACACTTATTAGTCAATTAACGGATGTGTCGGAGAGGCCATTTTCTCGTAGTTTAAAGAGGTGGAGTTCAGTAGTGAAGGGAGGTAGTGAAGGGCATTTGTAGTTTTGTTTTTAGTTTTGATCGTCCTCTTTAAGAAAAAGAAAGGTTCTCTCGAAGATGACCCCAAATGACTGAGTCTTCTCATTGTATTGTTTTTTTCAAGCTTCCATGGAAATGGTTGCTTCTCCTCTCACTCACGAAGAAGATCAGTTGCTCCGGGGTAGGGGGGGGTCGTTTTTGGGTGTTAAGCGGCGCTAGCTATCAATCTTTCAGGCGTTACTTTTTTGTGTGTTTGCATCTAGGGTGTAGGTACTATTATATAGGGGTAGGGATTAGGTTAGAAGTATGGGCCTAGGGATTATTGGCTAGGAAATTCGGCCCAAGACTAAAAAAAATGAACTACAAGATTTATAAAAATGGGATAAACCAACCTAAAACTAATTCCTCCTTTTAAAATTATATACATTATAATATAAAAATATAAAACTAATTTTAATTAATTGAACTAAACTATAAAACATAAAACTATTTTTTTGTGTTTTCAAGATTATATAAAAATAAAGATAAGATACTATTTTTGTATTTTTTTTTTAAGATTAAAAATGACTACAAAATATTAATGAACCTATTTTATAATTTTTTGTTTTCTTGTAATAAAATAAAGTAAAATAGTAACAATTAGTTAAAATATCGCTATTAGGCCTAAATTAAATATTTACATGCTAAAATATAAAAAAATCTTAGGGAAGGTCAAAAATCACATGACTACAATGCCAAATACTAGGAAAGAATACAACAATGCAGATAGGAAAGCCGTGGAGAAAAACTTTCATGCCAAGAAATTTTTGGTGTATGGCATAGGACCTGATGAATACAATAGGATCTCAGCATGTCAATCTGCCAAGAAAATACGAGAAGCTTTACAAACATCACACGAGGGAACCACTCAAGTAAAGCAATCTAAGATTGACATGCTCACCACTGAGTATGAGCTTTTCAGAATGAAGGACGATGAATCCATTTAAGATATGTACACAAGATTCACTTACATCATAAATGAGCTACACTCTCTCGGTGGAATCATCCTAGGAACAAGCTCGTGAGGAGAATTCTCAGTGTTTTTCCCGGTTCATGGGAGAGTAAAGTGAATGCCATTACTGAAGCAAAAGATTTGCAGGAGCTGACCATAAATGAGCTAGTTGGAAATCTAAAAACCTACGAAATGAAGAAGAACAAGAACAGTGAAAGAAGAGAACCAAAGAAGGAAAAGAACCTGGTAGTCAAAGCTGAAAGAAATGGCTCAAGTAAGGAGGACAGTGACATGGCTTAATTAACCAGAAGGTTTCAGAAAATGGTCAGAAGGAATGGAGGCATACCAAAGAGAGGCAGTTCCAGGAAACCAAAGAATTATGGCCTCTGTCATAAATATGGAAAGACAGGACATTTTTTCAAGGATTTCCCTCTCCAAAAGCAAGAACACTTCAAGTAAAACTCTGATAACAACCAAGAGGAACCTGGTTCCCGACAAACAGTTCAAAAGAAAAAATGTTGCTGACAATATTGTAAAGCAAGCTCTTACAGCATGGGGAGATTCTTCCAGTGAGTCTGAATAAGAAAACGATGCAGGTGATAGTTCTATGATGGAAGTTGAAAGTTAAGCAAATGAATATGATTCAGTATTTGCTTTGGTGGGTCAGTAAGACAATAATGAAGATGATGAGGTAAATTTCAGGTATGTTCAGACAAATTTGATATCCTATTGTTCTAAGAAACTCATGTCATTAGCAAATGTGTTACTTTTTCTTATCATAGTCTTGTAGATGATAAGGATGCCTTAACCATAGAGTTAGGAGATTCTAAACAAACTAGAGATGACATGGTAGTTTGTGTGGTTGATCTGAAGGAAACCATATGTAATCTGGAAAATGAAAAGGAGGTTCTAACTGAGAAAATTGCTAGTGTAGAACATGAAAGAGACGATAAGATGGTAGTAGAAGTTGACTTAAAGAAACCATCAAAAATTTGAGTAAAGAACAGAATGACTTAGTGGAGAAAGATGATGCCTTAGAGCAATAAAGAGATGACCTCTTAGTTGTGATTATAGACTTAAAGGAAACCATAGAGGAACTCAAAGCAGAATGTAGGTCTGAAAATTCTAATAAAGGAAAAGAAGTTGCTAGTGAAGCACATATCAAGCTTGAAAATGAGTTAAATGCTATAAAAACTAGTTTACGTGCTGAACTTGACAAAAATAGAAAACTTCAAGCAGATTTGGAAAGAGTAAGAAATGACCTTGAAAAGTCACCTTAGTGGACCTGGTCCTCGGATGCTATTACTGCCATGTACGTAAACAATGATGGAAACAGGTAGGGAATAAGGCTTCAAAGGGAGAAAACTCCTTACAACCCTCAAAGTATGTGTGTTAATGTACCTGATAATTGGTTGTGTACCCACTATGGAAGCAATGGGCATTTCAAAGAAAATTGTGAAGCCAGGGTTTAGTCTCTTCAGAAAAAGCAAAGTTTTTGCCGAAAGAGTAACTGCTAAAAAGGGAACAGGTGCCACCCATAAAAAGTGCATGTTACCTGCATGGACTAAAAGAATACTTATTCATCCTCTTGCTTATTACAAGGAATCTGTAACGACCCAGCCGGTCGTTTTTGGAATTTATGCCCTGATTCCTCATTAACTGCTTCCCCTAAGTTCATTTCTGCTATTTTGGTTTGCCGGGACATTTCGTGTTAGGATTCAGAGTGTTTTGGGACACTTAGTTCCTAAATGAGAGCTTAAGAGTTAAAAAAACTGGTCCAAAATCGCAACAGTGTGAATACGACCTCGGAATGAAAATCTGATGGTTTCTTTAGCTCCGTTAGGTGATTTCGGGATTGGGAGCATGTTCGGAATGTATTTTGGAGGTTCGTAGCTCATTTAGGCTTGAAATGCCGAAGTTTGAATTTTCAAAGTTTTTGGTCCGATAGTGAGTTTTTGATCCGAGGGTCGGAATGGAAATCTGGAAGTTTCAGTAGCTCTATCATGTCATTTGGGATGTGTGAACAAAATTTCAGGTCAATCGGACGTGTTTTGATTAGGTTTTTGATCGAAAGTGTGTTTTGTTGGAACTTGAAATTCTTAGGCTTGAATCTTTGATTAATTCGGGTTTCCGGTATTGTTTTAGGAGATTTCAAGGTTGGTACAAGTTTGAATAAGATATTAAGTGGTATTGGCACTTTTGGTTGAGGTCCTGGGGGCCTCGGAATAATTTCGGGTGGTTAACGGAGGAATTTTGAAGTTATTGCAGCAGCTGAATGTCTCTCTTCTGGTATTTTCGCATCTGCGGCTTGGGAACCACAGATGCGGCGCCGTAGTAGTGGCTATTTGGTCACAGAAGTGGCTTGTTTCCCCTTTCCTCAGAAGTCGCAGAAGCGGTGCTATTTCCGCAAAAGCGGAGCCGGAGAAGCGGCTTAGGCATCACAGAAGCGGAGCCGCAGAAGCGACCCAGCTATCGCAGATGTGACCCTATCCCTTTTAATGAAAACAGCATAAGCGGTTGGTTTTCCGCATAAGCGGGACCACGGAAGCAATCCCTTGTCCGCAGAAGCGGAAATGACTGTTCAAAAATTGCAATTTCGAGGGTTTAATTTCATAAGTTTGAAAAATCGATTGAGAGCTCGGGAGAAGGCGATTTTGAGTGGGTTTTGAAGAGAAAATCATTGGGTAACGTTTCTTTGATCCCTTTTCATTATGTTACATCATTTTATTGATAAATACATCATTGGAATTTGAATTTAGGGTAAAAAACTTGGTAATTTGGGGTAAAACTTCATTGGCTAAACTATTGACTTTTAAGTGGAATTTGACCTCCGATTTAGGATATATTTATATGGTTAGACTCGTGAGAGAACGAGGATTATGAAAACGTAAAAATTATTCAATTCCGAGACGTTGTCTGGAGGGGCATTTTGGTCATTTTATCTATTTTTGCTCCCTAGCTTTAAATTTAATAGCGGAATCAGTTGTTTGCAATATTATTTATGATGTGTAATTGAATTGAATAGATTTGGGCTATTTGGAGTCAGATACTCGTGGCAAAGGCGTGGTTCCTATTGATATTGAGCCGATTCGAGGTAAGTGGCTTGTCTAACCTTGTGTGGGGGACCTTTCCCCTTAGGATTTTACTTGATATTTGAGTGCCTTGTGCGTGAGGTGACGAGCACGTACTTGAGTCGATTGATGAAATCCCGGTTTTTACTTAAGCGATGGAAACTTAGTTCTTATCCTTATTTGCCTTGTTCTATTTGGAGTTATCACTTATGCTAGATCAGGAAAAGCATGTTTAGCTGATTTGACTACCTACTTGCTTAAATTTTTTTGACGGCACTACGTGAAGCATGCTAGGCTAGTTCTATCTGTGTTTGTCTTTCGTACCTTATTCCTTGGTTTGTTTATGGATGTGATTGCGCATTAACATTGGGACTATGGATATGGGATTCTGGTAGCTCCCCCTTGTTTGTTTACTTTGGGACTACGGGTTCGATTCCCGGGAGATCCCCCTGCACTTTTACTTTGGGACTACGGGACGGTATCCCGGGAGATCCCCCTGCACATTGATGATTGGACTACGGGACGGTATCACGGGAGATCCTTTGGTATTGGTACGTGAGTTGGACTACGGGACGGTATCCCGGGAGATCCACTGGATAGTTGAGGAAAGGGCTACAGTACGGTATCCTAGGAGACCCTCATTGGTATCTTTGACATTGAGTTGTGTTTACTCTGTGTTTTACTCTATCTTTGTAGTTATTATTGCCTTGTTGACTTGCCTTATTACACTGCTGTATTTATTATTTCTGTCAGATTTTCACACTGTTAATTATTGTTATTGTTATATTTTTGCCTCAGTAGGGCCCTGGCCTTCCTCGTTACTACCCAACCGAGGTTAGGCTTGGCACTTACTGAGTACCGTTGTGGTGTACTCATGCCCTTCCTGAGCATGTTTTTCATGTGCAGATCATCCAGGTACCTCTACTCAGGTGCACTATCAGTGAGGTAGGAGGATTTCGGAGACTTCAAGGTAGATTTGCTGCGTTCGCAGACCGACGAGTGTCCCTCTTACTCTATCTTTAGTACTTAGTTTTCTCTCTTTTAGTTGTTAGATATTCTGGAGTTTTGGAGCTATACTATATACTTCTGTAGCATGTGTTGCTCGTGAGTTTTCGAGTTTTGGGAATTGTTTTTGATTTATGTTATCGAGTTGTATATGCCGATCGGCATTCAGTACAGTTTCCTTTAGATATTTAATTTGTTTTTCTCTATTTTTTTGAAATTATTATGTTTTCGTAATAATAGGCTTACCTGGTCATGGGGACCAGGTGCCGTCATGACATGTTCACGGTTGGTGAACTAGGGTCGTGACAATTTGGTATTATATCTCTAGGTTCATAGGAGTCACGGAATACAAGACAGTTTATTAGAGTCTCGTTGATCGGTACGAAGATGTCTGTATTTTTCTACGAAAGGCTATGTAACTGTTTAGGAAAAATCTTCATTTCTTTTAAATTCCTTGTCGTGCGATACTTTAACATCAATTCTAAACTTCTATATTCTATTCTCTCACAGATGTTGTGGACACGTGCTATACGAGAGGACCAGGCACCCGCGCCCCCAGTTGCCGCCGTCAGAGGCCGGGGCCAGGGTAGAGGTCGAGGACGCACACGTGGTGCAGCCACAGCACCTATGCGAGCTGCCACCGAGGTACCACCAGTAGATTTGGCTGGAGCCTAGGCACCTGGCACACTTACCATTGCTACTACTACTCCAGCGCTCCAGGAGACTCTGGCTCAATTCATGAGCATGTACACCACCTTGGCTCAGGCCGGGTTACTTCCCCTTACTGCAGCCACATCCCAGGCCAGGGGAGAAGCATAGACTCCCGCCGTCCGCACTCCCGAGCAGCGAGTGCAGGTTGAGTAGGCTCCGGAGATTATTCCTGCACCGCTTGCAGCATCAGTACAGCTCGGGAATGGGTCAGCTGCTTCAGAGGACGAGCAGTGTAGACTAGAGAGGTTCAAGAAATATGATCCCCCAGTGTTTAGTGGCTTAGCATCAGATGATGCCTTAGGATTTATGAAGGATTGTCATCGTATCCTTCGCACTATGGGCATAGTGGAGTCTAGCGGGGTTTCTTTCACCGCCTTTCAGCTTTAGGGAGCCGCCTATGATTGGTGGCATACTTATGAGTTAGACAGTCAAGTCGAGGCTGCTTCACTGACTTGGACCCAGTTCTCAAACATGTTTATGAGAGAGTTTGTTCCCCAGAGCCTCAGGGATTCATGGCGCACGGAGTTTGAGCACTTGCGCTAGGGTTCTATGACAGTTTTAGAATATGCCATCCGTTACACCAGGTTGACTAGGCATGCACCGGCCTTGGTTGCGATAGTTCGGGAGAGAGTTCGAAGGTTTATCGAGGGTCTTATTCCGCCCATCCGGTCCAGCATGGCTCGAGAGCTGGAGATAGATATTCCTTACCAGCAGGTAGTGAGCTGTGAGGACCCGACCCGTTATCTCGTGAGTTACCGCCACGTTTTCCCCATTTCCTATTTCTTTATGCTTCATTATCAGTGTTGGGTGTGAACGAGTTGATTTGGATTGGTTTTAGTAGGAAATGAGACACTTAGTCTCTTTAAGAAAGGTTTGTTTTGGAAAAGTCAACCGGACGTTGACTTATGTATTATAGGGCTCGGATTTGAATTCCAATGATTCGGTTAGCTTCGGGGGATGCTTGGTGACTTAGGAGTGTGATCGTAATTGATTCTGGAAGTCCTGTGTAGAAATTAGCTCGTTTTGGCGAAGTTAGTATTTTGGCGGATTCCGGTTGATAGGTCAGATTTTGATCTGAGAGTCAGAATGGAATTCTAAGAGTTACTGTAGCTTCCTTACGTTATTTGGCATATGTGTGCAAAATTTGATGTCATTCGGACGTGGTTTGGTCGGGTTTTTTAGTTTTTAGAAAATTAGGCTTGAATCCGATGAGAATTGATGATTTTAGTGTTGTTTGATGTGTTTTTATTATTGGAACAAGTTTGAATGATGTTTTAAGATATTTTGGTGCATTTGGTTGAGGTCCCTGGGGCCTTGGGGTAATTTCGGATGGCTAACGGGAATTTTTAATGTTGGAAATTGCTGGAAAAATGCAGCAGTCAGTGCAGAGCAATTTTGCTCTATGCGATCGCATAAAAGGTGTTGTGATCGTGTAGGGTTAGCTACAGTGCACTGGAATTTTGTTCTATGCGATCGCATAGGGTTAGCTACAGTGCCTTGGAATTTTGTTCTATGCGACCGCATAGGGTTAGCTATAGTGCCCGGGAATTTTGTTCTATGCGATCGCAGGATCTCTAATGCGATCGCATTGAGTTAGCTACAGTACCCTGACTGAATGTTAAAAACATTTCATCCGCGAACCAAACCCATTTTTCCTCCATTTTTGAGCAACCTTGAGAGCTCTTGGACGGGAATTGAAGGGGTTTTAATGGCAAGTGATTGGAGGTAAGTCCTATGAACTAAATACATGATTATATTGTGAAACCATCCTTGAAATTCATGAAAATATAGCCAAATTGAAGAACTAGGGCTTGAGAATTTGAAATTTGATTTGGGCATTTGATAGGCCATTTGAGCTTGGATTTGAGAGTTCTTGGTATGTATGAACTCGTGGAGAGATAAGGAATCCGGTGATATTAATTTCCTGATTTTTCGAGAAGTGGTCTCGGGACTTGGGTTTTGCTAATTTCGAGATTCTTGATATTTTTCGATTGTTTTTGATTGGGTATTGTTCCCTTAGAATATTGTGATGTAGTCGCTCTGATTTTGGTTAGATTCGATGCCCGTGGAGGCCGATTTGAGGGGCAAAGGCATCGCGAGTTAGAGATTTTACCGATTCGAGGTGAGTAATGATTGTAAATAATATCCTAAGGGTTTGAAACCCCGGATTGCACATCATAGTGCTATATTGAGGTGACTTATATGTCGGATAGTGGGCATGGGGTAGATCACCACTGGGGATTGCGACTTGGTCCGTCCCGATTGATGAATTTACTGCGTATTTGACTGGAATTTATTTGTTATCACTGTTGTTTGGGCTGATTGCCATATTTGGGCTTTGTGCCAACTATTTGAATCCTTCGGGATTATTTTCACTGTTTCCTCACTATTTTGACTTATTACTTGAACTCGGCCATATTGTTTCTCCACTATTTTACAACTCACCCATTTTTACTCAGATTTGAGTCTTAAATGATATTTTAAATGATAATCTGGGCTGAGGACTACTGTCTTACTAATGCCCAAGGGGCTGGTGATGATATTCTGATTGAGTATGGCCGAGGGCCAGATGTGAGGATACGCTGAGTGATGTGAAGCCGAGGGCCGGGATATGAGGATTATATATGGATCGGGCTGCACGCCACAGCGATACTTATATGGATCGGGCTGCACGTTGCAGCCGTATATTATATGGATCGGGCTGCATGCCACAGTAGTATATACATGTTGGATCGGACTGAACTACGCATTGATGTAGCGCTTGGGTTGTAAGAGTCCCTCCAGAGTCTGCACCCCCACAGTGAGCGCGGGTACCCATATGGATCGGGCAGCACGCCGGAGTGAGCTATGGATCGAGCTGCACGCCGCAACGATACGTGGATCGGGCTGCACATCGCAGCAGCTACTATGTGATACTATTCTGAGAGAGAGAGCCCGAGGGGCTGAGAGTGTTGTTGAGAGTGAGCCCGAGGGGCTTGTTCATTTTGAGATATTTCCCTAGGGGCGAACTTTTATGTGCTCATCTTGCATACTTATTTGCCTTTTTACCTATTATACTGTGGTATTTGTGCCCGAGGGGAAAATTTTCTGTGCTTATCAGCACTAACTGTTTTGAAGTCGTTTCTCGTAATTATTGAAAAGATCATTTTCAAAAGATATTTGAACTGAGCCAAGGTATTTTCTAAAGATTTCACATATTTCACTATTTTTCTCATACATTGTACCCGGATTCTATACAGCATGTTGGTTGCTTTACGTGGTTTCTTACTGCTCAGTTATTATTTACTTTTATTACTCACTGAGTTGGAGTACTCACTTTACTCCCTGCACCTTGCGTGCAGTTGCAGGTATTTATTCACTCGGTAGCGGGTATTGGCTGCGCGGAGGCAGAGTTGTAGAGATTTTAGCGGGGTCACTGCCAGCGTTAGCAGCACCACTATCCTTCTAGGTTGTTCATTATTCTTGTTCAGTGTATTTTTAGACTGTAAACTTGAAATTTCATTCTTATAGATGCTCGTGACTTGTGACACCCCCGGTTAGGGCTATGTTGGGTTCTAATTACGTTAATTAATATCATTAAATCATATTCAAACTGTTATTGAACTAAGTAACTGCTTAAAAGTGGTGTTCTGAAACGTTCTGGCTAGCCTTGTCTTCATGAGAGGTGCCATCACGACCGGAGCGGGGTTTGGGTCATGACAAGTTGGTATTATAGCCTAGGTTACTAGGTCTCACGAATCATGAGCAGGTTTAGTAGAGTCTCGCGGATCGGTACGGAGATGTCTGTATTTATCCTTGAGAGGCTGCAGAACCTTTAGGAAAAACTCCACATTCTTGAATTCTTATCATGCGTCCTTGATTCAGCTTGAAAAGAAACTCTTGAAATTTCTTCCACGCGTTCGTAAGCGCACATGAGCGCTCAATATCAGATGTGCCTTGATGGCTTGTGATTCTCCGATCAAGGGGCGAGATGTGATCTCTGTGAGTTTGATGTTAGGCCAATCTGGAGGACTTGAGGCTAGATCTTTGCCTATGGCTTGAGCACCGAGGTGCTGATTGTGTGAGCAAGTGTTTTGAACTTATATGTTCGGTATTGTCCTTATTAGCCAGAATGGTGGTTGGATATCCATGTGATGAGTATGCTAGTACTGCGAGATGTATCTATGTGATTTGGTAGTGACGAAGAAGTCCGTTGGATAATAGATGAACTGTTAAGTGTTCGATTCCTATTGTGATTTGAGGTGTAGCCAGAGTTATGGGCGCGTGAAGAATATTTTTGCGTCCCTTGGTTGGGAGTGAAGAGCATTACATGTGGCGGTATGAGTTCAGAACTAGGAAAACTAAATGACTGTGTAACGTGTATGATGGTGGAAGGTATGCAGATATGCTAAATTGAGGCAAAGCAGGTGGGTTGTCTCCCGCGGAGTGTTATTAAGTGGTATGATACTTATGTGTATGTTAGAAGATATTATGTGTAATTGAAGGATACGTGTTGAAATTTGAAAATTCGGGTCGCTTAAGAGAGTGGACTCAATTGATGTAGAGATGAATGCGAGATTTGCAGAGGATTATAGTACTATATGATTTGTGTTTCCACAAACTTGTAGATGATTTGAGTTTAATCTCACTATGATATTGTGGAATCATTAGAGTAAAAGTATTATGGGTTATTTAGTGTGTCCTGACATATCGCTTCGAGCCAAGTGGGGAGGTTGTTGTTGATTAGCTGACTGTACAATTATGTGCTATGTTGGTACTGGTTTGAGGCATGTTGGCGAATCAGTTTTGGTCGCGAAAATTGAGCCAAGGATGGCACAAGTGAAGTAAAATTGTGATAGAGGTCATATTATGTTTCATAGAGTATGAGAATTACGGAATGTCTAGCGTGTTGTTGGTAAAGAATGCTTGACGCATAGAGCGGGGAGTTGCCTGGTTGTATTGGGATGAGGATTTCATTTTGCGGCATCGGCGTGCTAATGAGGCACGGGTGGTTCTGTTCCTTAGGTCAGGTAAGTTGCAGTTTGAATCAGAGAGAATGACTTTCGAAACTGGTTTTAATGTGTTCAAGAGTCTACAGGGAAAAATCGGGTATCTAAAAGTTGCATGTGTGGTTAGAAACTGTGTTTTCATTGGAAGGGGTTCAGATTTGTGGTATTTCTATGTTAATTATGGGATTCTATTCATCAATGTCAGGAAGGTGAAGGCAACAGATTTAGATTTACAGGAAGTTCTTCAGGATAAAGTGCTGCGGAATGTGGTGTTTTTGGGGATGTTCGAGAGAGAGTGTTCAGCGGCTTACGGGTTTCAGATAGTGTGGTTCATGCTTGGTTCTCACGTGGTAAGCCTAGGTTGAGGAATTGTGGTACTATAGTAATGGAGAAATATCAAGTTGATGATGAATCAGTAGGGAAATTAGATAGATAGAATAGCTTGATAGCGGACCGAATCAGTATGGTAAGGATGTGATTAATTCTTTGTGTGTGTTCGAGGAAATGTGTTCATGCAGGTATTGTGCAGCAAAGCTCTTGAGTTCTGACAGCTTTCTTAGCTCGGTTTGGATAGAAGGATTCAGTCCTAGCAGTTTAGCTCGTGCAAATGGAATTGGGAGAGAGTTCTTGTTGAGTTTTACCGCGGTTTGGAGATGTATATTTCTGTGGGCATATGAAGCATGAGATGTGTAGTGATTTTTCTTCTAGATGGGACCAATGGAGAGTTCTTGACTAGTTGAGTATGTAGATGTTTGTGGTTAGGAAGGGAGATGGAGTTCTTATATTATCCTGGGGTGGTATGGTATATGCGATATGTTGTGGAGGATTGGGATTCATGTGTGTAAGGTTACGGTCCAGTTCTGAATGGAAAATCATTAAATTCTTAAGCAGCACAGGCAATTTCAGATGATTAGGGTGAATGATCTTCAAATGATTAAGGAAATGATATTGCTAATCATAGTGATTTGACGAGGGTATATGTTTCAGTAAAAGGGCAATATGATTAAGTTGATGGCACTTCGGTAGTATTGTGATGCTTTCTTGTTAGGCCAATTGCCAATATCTAATTTTGTTTGATGGCACAGGGGAATTTTAGAACATCATCCTTGGAATGATTGGGTACTTGAGGTGTGATATATATTCATACAACGGAATTTGGGACCATGTATGATGATTCGTGTGCTATATGGAGTTGGAGACTGGGAGTTCTCAGGTACAGACTATGTAGTGGTTGTGGATCGTGTGTATCGGCACATTTTAGCGGCTATTGGTATTTGGAGGCCCGAATGGATCTTTCTTTTCTTGGTATATTAGATTTTGGATATGATGTTGAGGTGTGGACTGGCTATCTCAATGTTGGGTTATCCTAGACTATTGCGCTATGGGCCTTGCCGGAAAATGCCACAGGTTGAGTGGCAAGGTGCATCAGATTATGTTCTAGTAGAGTGGTCTGTATTCCAAAGACCAGCGGATGGCCGGGAAGGACTGTTTTTCTTAATTGGGCCTTCGTGATGGATGTCAGTTTTCTACCATTGGTTCAGTTCCGGTGTTGAGGGACTTTTCGGATGCGTTTCTTATGGCCAGGCATGTTGCCGGGCGAGGTTGTGGATTTCGATGTTGATTTGGTGTCGGGCACCATATCGTATGGCTCTGGTAGGAGTTGTAGTAGTGGAAGGAGCAACTTCAGGCTCCTTGGTAATGAGTTCGTTGGCAGGCTGATGTGGCTACGTATTCAGCTTGAGTTGCTTTTCGGTGTTGTGAGACTTTATGATTTGTTGGTTGTGGGCACATGTGGTGCGGTTCTATTGGGGATTCATAGTGAAAGTCGAGCGGGAGGAGTAATTGGGTGTTGCTCGGTAAATGGAATGTTGGTTATGACCTATCGGGTTGCGTGTTGTATGTTATCTGTTTCACCATAGGTGTAATGAATTGTTGGGGTTCTATATATCAAATTATGTGTGGCTCTCGATTTTGAGCATAGAGACTTGAGGTGTTTCATGTGTAATAGTGTTTGGATAGGATCACGCATTGTGGCGAGGCCACGTGGAGATATGACCTTCCGGGTAGATTCAGGTGTTCTATTTCTATGATGTGAGACGGGGTCTCAGCCTTGTGTTGTGATGGTACTGATGAGCTTGAGGTACAACTCTTTCATTTGAGTCATTTTTCTTGATTTGAGTGTGTTCAGACCGTTTCTTATTGGTGCGTGTATTATGCAAGTTATGGCTTAAGTCTGTATTGATGTGTCATATCACCAGAGTGGTGTGTTGGGTTCGAAGTGATCGTTGGCGTCAATAATGAATACGAACGGATTTGATTTCCGCATGTTTGATGGGTAAATATCGAGGTTCGGTTCAAAAAAATTTGTTATGGTAATTGCCCGAGGAGAAATGACCTCATGAATGGTTGATCTGAGCAATGATTATGGTTTATTGCGTGTTTCAATTACCGTTGGCAGTATATGAAAGTGTTGGAAGGAGACCTTGGCTAATAAAAGATTTCTATCAGTATTTGGTTGTTGTGGGCAGCTGCTGTGAATAGAAGTTATCATTTTGAGTGTTTGGATTATGCAGAATATCATATGATTGCACCTGAGGTTGCAGGTATGGGCTATTACAGCTGGTTCAGACTTATTCTGAATATAGGTGTGAGGTTCTGATCTTGTGTATGATTCCGAAAAGTGAAATGTGGTTCTATGATTTATGGGCTAGACTGGATTGTGTGATTTTAGTTAAAATGTGTTAAAGGAACCATGTGAGATAGGGTTACGTGGGATCACCCCCGGGTTTATGCTTGATAAGGTCGTTCAGCTTTTGGTTGGCTTCTAGGACAACTCTAGGTACGCTCGAGGATGAGCGTTTATTTAAGTTGGGTAGGATGTGACGACCCACCTGTCGTCTTGTGAGTTACCACCCCATTTTCCCCATTTCCTATTTCTTTATGCTTCATTATCAGTGTTGGGTGTGAACGAGTTGATTTGGATTGGTTTTAGTAGGAAATGAGACACTTAGTCTCTTTAAGGAAGGTTTGTTTTGGAAAAAGTCAATCGGACACTGACTTATGTGTTAGAGGGCTCGAATTTGAATTCCAATGATTCGGTTAGCTTCAGGGGATGATTGTGACTTAGAAGTGTGATCGTAATTGATTTTGGAAGTCCGCTGTAGAAATTAGCTCGTTTTGGCGAAGTTAGTATTTTGGCGGATTCCGGTTGATCGGTGAGATTTTGATCCGAGAGTCAGAATGGAATTATGAGAGTTGTTGTAGCTTCGTTAGGTGATTTGGGATGTGTGTGCAAAATTTGAGGTCATTCGGACGTGGTTTGGTCGGTTTTTTGACTGAAAGTATATTTCAGAAGTTTTTAGAAAATTAGGCTTGAATCCGATGAGAATTGATGATTTTAGTTTGATGTATTTTGATGATTGGAACAAGTTTGGATGATGTTTTAAGATATTTTGGTTCTGGGTGATTTCGGATGGCTAACGGGAATTTTTAATGTTGGAAATTGCTGCAGAAATGTAGCAGTCAGTGCAGAGCAATTTTGCTCTATGCGATCGCATAGAAGGTGTTGCGATCGCATAGGGTTAGCTACAGTGCCCAGGAATTTTGTTCTATGAGATCGCATAGGGTTAGCTACAGTGCCCGAGAATTTTGTTCTATGCGATCGCATGAGCTCTAATGCGATCGCCTAGGGTTAGCTACAGTACCCGCACAGAATGTTAAAAACATTTCATCCGTGAACCAAACCCATTTTTCCTCAGTTTTTCAGCAACCTTAAGAGCTTTTGGACGGGAATTGAAGGGATTTTGAAAAGAAGTGATTGGAGGTAAGTCCTATGAACTAAATACATGATTATATTGTGAAACCATCCTTGAAATTCATGAAAATATAGCCAAATTGTAGAACTAGGGCTTGAGAATTTGAAATTTGATTTGGGCATTTGATAGGCCATTTGAGCTCGGATTTGAGAGTTCTTGGTATGTATGAACTCGTGGCGAGATAAGGAATCCGTTGATGTTAATTTACTAATTTTTTGAGAAGTGGGCCAGGGGCTCGAGTTTTGCTAATTTCGAGATTCTTGATATTTTTTTATTGTTTTCGATTGGGTATTGTTCCCTTAGCATATTGTGATGTAGTCGCTCTGATTTTGGTTAGATTCGACGCGCGTGGAGGCCGATTTGAGCGGCAAAGGCATCGCGAGCTAGAGATTTCACCGATTCGAGGTGAGTAATGATTGTAAATGATATCCTGAGGGTTTGAAACCACGGATTGCACATCGTAGTGATATATTGAGGTGACTTGTACGTCGGATAGTGGCCATGGGGCAGAGCACCGCTGGGGATTGCAACTTGGTCCGTCCCGATTGATTAATTTACTGCGTATTTGACTGGAATTTATTTGTTATCACTATTTTTTGGGCTGATTGCCATATTTGGGCTTTGTGCCAACTATTTGAATCCTTCAGGGATTATTTTCATTGTTTCTTCAATATTTTGACTTATTAGTTGAACTCAGTCATATTTTTTCTCCACTATTTTACAACTCAACCACTTTTACTCAAATTTGAGTCTTAAATGATATTTTAAATGATAATCTGGGCTGAGGACTACTGTCTTACTAATGCCCAAGGGGCTGGTGATGATATTCTGATTGAGTGTGGCCAAGGGCCAGATGTGAGGATACACTGAGTGATGTGAAGCCGAGGGCCGGGACGTGAGGATTATATATGGATCGGGCTGCACGCCGCAGTGATACTTATATGGATCGGGTTGCACATCGCAGCAGTATATTATATGGATAGGGCTGCATGCCGCTGCATTATATATATGTTGGATCGGACTACACGCCTCAGTGATGTAGCGCTTGGGCTCTAGGAGCCCCTCCAGAGTCTGCACCCCCGCAGTGAGTGCGGGTACCCATATGTATCGGGTTGCACGCCGCAGTGAGCTATGGATCGGGCTGCACGCCGCAACGATATGTGGATCAGGCTGCACATCGCAGCGGCTACTATGTGATACTATTCTGAGAGTGATCTGAGAGAGCCCGAGGGGCTGAGAGTGTTGTAAAGAGTGAGCACGAGGGGTTGGTTCAGTTTGAGATATTGCCCTAGGGGCGAACTTTTATGTGCTCATCTTGCATACTTATTTGGCTTTTTACCTATTATATTGTGGTATTTGTGCCCGAGGGGCAAATTTTCTGTGCTTATCAGCACTAACTGTTTTGAAGTCGTTTCTCGTAATTATTGAAAAGATCATTTTCAAAAGATATTAGAACTGAGCCAAGGTATTTTCTAAAGATTTCATAGATTTCACTGTTTTTCTCAGACATTGTACCCGGATTCTATACAGCATGTTTGTTGCTTTACGTGGTTTCTTGCTGCTCAGTTATTTTTTACTTTTATTACTCACTGAGTTGGAGTACTCACTTTACTCCCTGCACCTGCGTGCAGTTGCAGGTATTTATTCACCCGGTAGCGGGTATTGGCTGCGTGGAGGCAGAGTTGTAGAGATTTTAGCGAGGTGACTAACAGCGTTAGCAGCACCACTATCCTTCTAGGTTGTTCATTATTCTTGTTCAGTATATTTTTAGACTGTAAAGTGGAAATTTCATTCTTATAGATGCTCGTGACTTGTGACACCCCCGGTTAGGGCTGTGTTTGGTTGTAATTACGTTAATTAATATCATTAAATCATATTCAAACTATTATTTAACTTATTAACTGCTTAAAAGTGGTGTTCTGAAATGGTCTGGCTGGCCTTGTCTTCACGAGAGGCGCCATCACGACCGGAGCGGGGTTTGGGTCATGACATGAGCATTGCTAGGAGGATTGAGGGTATGCTCGCCAGAGAGCGAGGGGAGAGGGAGACAAGAGGTCTCGAGAGTCGGGTCACTACTCTGGTGCCCGTACCCCATTAGCAGGTCATTATGGTAGGGGTTATTCTAGTCGCCCTGTACATTCAGCTTTACCAGCAGCCGGCGGTACTCCAGCTCCGCCTGCACCTCAGGAGCCTTATTATGAGCCTTCAGTTTCTAGCGCGCCTCTTGCACGGGGTACTTCCAGAGGCCAGTCCAGTAGGCCTAGCCCCAGCCTGTCACAGCCACCGCGTCCTCCCAGATCTTGCTTCGAGTGTGGCAATACACGTTGTATGGTTAGGGACTATCCCAGACTTGGTAGGGGTTCATCTTCACAGACTGCTTAGCCGCAGCGGGCTCCTCAGAGTTCTCAGGCTATGATCACAGCTCCAGCTGCTGCCCCACCTGCCCAGCCAGCCAGGGGCGGAGGCAAGGGAGATAGAGGCCGCCCTCGCAAGAGGGGTCTGGCCAGATATTATTGTATTGTTGCTCGCACTGAGGTTGTTGCCTCCGATTCCGTCATCACATGTATTATACTGGTTTGTCACAGAGAGGCATCGGTTCTATTTGATCCAGGCTCTACTTATTCTTATGTGTCTTCTTACTTTGCTTCGCATTTGGGTGTGCCTCGGGATTCTTTGAGTGGCCCCATTTATGTTTCTACTCCTGTGGGGGATTCAATTATTGTGGACCGTGTTTATCGATCATGTTTGGTTACTAATCGTGGTTTTAAGACCAGAGCGGATCTATTATTACTCGGTTTTGTCTATTTTGATATTATTCTGGGCATGGACTGGTTGTTGCCCCAACATGCAATTCTTGATTGTCACGCCAAGACCGTGACGCTCGCTATGCCAGGTGTTCCACATATTGAGTGGAGTGGTACTTTAGATCACACTCCCAGTAGAGTTATCTCTTTCCTTAAAGCTCAGCGTATGGTTGAGAAGGGGTGTGCGTGTATTTAGCTTATGTGAGAGATGTCATTGTTGATACCCCTTCTGTTGATTCAGTTCCAGCGGTACGGGATTTCCCCGATGTGTTTTCAGCTGATCTTCTGGGCATGCCGCCCGATAGAGATATCAATTTTGGTATTGATCTTTTGCCAGGCACTCAGCCCATTTCCATTCCTCCGTATTGCATGGCTCCTCCTGAGTTGAAGCAGTTGAAGGATCAATTGCAGGAATTGCTTGGTAAGGGTTTTATTTGGCCCAGTGTCTCACCGTGAGGTGCTCCTGTCTTGTTTGAGAAGAAGAATGATTTTTCTATGCGTATGTGCATTGATTATCGTCGGTTGAACAAAGTTACAGTGAAGAACCGTTATCCTTTGCCTCATATTGATGATCTGTTTGACCAGCTTCAGGGCGCACAGGTGTTTTCCAAGATTGATTTGCACTCAGGTTACCATCAGTTGAAGATTGGGGATCCAGATATCCCGAAGACTGCCTTCAGGACTCGGTATGGTCATTACGAGTTCCTTGTTATGTCATTTGGGTTGATTAATGCCCCAACAGCTTTTATGCATTTGATGTGCAGTGTATTTAGGACATATCTTGACTCATTCGTTATTATTTTCATTGACGACATTCTGGTGTATTCCCGGAGTCAGGAAGATCATGAGCAGCACCTGAGGACAGTGCTTCAGACCCTGAGAGAGAAGAAAGTATATGCAAAGTTCTCAAAATGTGAGTTCTGGCTGAGTTCCGTGGCATTCCTATGCCACGTGGTATCGAGTGAGGGCATTCGGGTGGATCCGAGGAAGGTGGAGGCCGTGTAGAGTTGGCCCAGGACCTCCTCAGCTACAGAAATTCACAATTTCCTTGGCTTGGCGGGTTATTACCGTCACTTTGTGGGGGGGTTTCATCGATTGCGGCCCCTATGACTAGATTGACCCAAAAGGGTGCCCCATTTCAATGGACAGTGGAGTGTGAGGCGAGCTTCCAAAAGCTCAAGACAGCTTTGACTTCAGCCCCAATCTTGATGTTGCCTACCATTTCGGGGTCTTATACAGTTTATTGCGATGCCTCACGGGTTTGAATTGGAACGGTGTTGATGGAGGATGGTAGGGTGATTGCCTACGCGTCCAGACAGTTGAAGGTACATGAAAAGAACTACCCTGTCCACGACCTTGAGTTAGCTGCTATTATTCATGCCTTGAAGATCTATCGTCATTATTTGTACGGGGTGCCTTGTGAGATCTATACTGACCATCGGAGTTTGCAGTACTTGCTTAAGCAGAAGGACCTGAATATGCATCAGAGGAGATGGTTAGAGTTGTTAAAGGATTATGATATTACTATTCTTTATCACCTAGGCAAGGCCAATGTGGTAGCCAATGCCTTGAGTCATTGGGCGGAGAGTTTGGGGAGTTTGGCATATTTACCAGCCTCAGAGAGGCCTATGGCGATGGATGTTCAGGCCTTAGCCAGCCAATTCGTGAGATTGGACCTTTCGGAGCCCAGTCGGGTTCTAGCCTGTGTGGTTTCTCGGTCTTCCCTATTTGATCCTATCAGGGAGCGGCAGTATGATGACCCTCATTTGCTTGTCCTTCAGGATAGGGTACAGCATGGGGACGCCAGAGATGTGACCATCGGGGATGATGGAGTATTGAGGATGCAGGGCCGTATTTGAGTGCCCAATGTTGATGGTCTTCGAGAGTTGATTCTAGTAGAGGCCCATAGTTCGCGGTATTCCATCCATCTGGGTGCCGCAAAGATGTATTAGGACTTGAGGCAGCACTATTGGTGGAGGTGGATGAAGAAGGATATAGTTGATTACGTGTCTAGATGGCTCAACTGCCATCAGGTGAAGTATGAGCACTAGCGTCCGGGTGGGTTACTTTAGCAGATAGAGATTCCGGAGTGGAAGTGGGAGCGTATCACCATGGACTTTTTATCGGGACTTCCTCGGACCTTGAAGAAGTTTGATTCCATTTGGGTCATTGTGGATCGGCTGACCAAGTCCGCTCATTTCATTCCTGTGTGTACCACTTATTCATCGGAGCAGTTGGCGAAGATTTATATCAGGGAGATCATTCGTTTGCATGGTATTCCAGTTTTTATCATCTCAAACAGAGGTACTCAGTTTACATCGCGGTTCTGGAGAGCCGTGCAGCAGGAGTTAGGCACTCGGGTGGAGATGAGCACGGCATTTTAAACCCATACGGACAGACAGTTCGAGCGCACTATTTAGATTCTGGAGGATATGCTTCGTACGTGCGTGATTGAGTTTGGGGGGTCATGGGATCTTTTCCTGCCATGGGCGAAGTTTGCTTATAATAACAGTTATCAGTCCATCATTCTGATGGCGCCGTATGAGGCTTTATATGGTAGGAGGTGTAGATCTCCGGTGGGTTGGTTTGAGCCAGGTGAGGCCAGGCTATTGGGCACAGAGATGGTCCAGGATGCAATGGAGAAGGTTAAGTAATTCAGGATAGACTCCGTGCAGCCCAGTCCAGACAGAAGATTTACGCGGACAAGAAGGTTCGTGATGTTTCATATATGGTTGGTGAGCAGGTTCTACTTCGGGTCTCCCCTATGAAAGGCATCATGAGGTTTGGAAAGAAAGAAAAACTGAGTCCGAGGTTTATTGGCCCTTTTGAGATCTTGAGGCGAGTTGGGGAGGTTTCTTATGAGCTTGCCTTACCTCCCAGCTTGGCCAGAGTTCACCCGGTATTTCATGTTTCGATGTTCCGGAGGTATCACGGGGATCCGTCGCACGTGTTGGATTTCAGTTCAGTCCAGTTGGACAAGCATCTATCCTATGTTGAGGATCCAGTGGCTATTTTGGATAGGCAGATCAGAAAGTTGGGGTCGAAGCACATTGCTTCAGTGAAGGTCCGGTGGCGGGGTCAGCCGGTCGAGGAGGCAACTTGGGAGATCGAGCAGGATATGCGCAGCATTACCCTCATCTTTTTACTACTTCAGGTATGTTCTCTATGCTCGTTCGAGGACGAATAAATGTTTAAGTGTAGGAGGATGTAACGACCCGGTCGTTTGTTTTTGGAATTTACGCCTCGATTCCCCATTAACTGCTTCCCCTAAATTCATTTCTGCTATTTTGGTTTGTCGGGACGTTCGGTGTTAGGATTCGGAGTGTTTTGGGACACTTAGTTCCTAAATAAGAGCTTAAGAGTTGAAAAAATGGTCTGTAATCGGAACAGTATGAAAACGACCTCAGAATGGAAATTTGATTGTTTCGTTAGCTCCGTTAGGTGATTTCGGGGTTAGGAGCGTGTTCAGAATGTATTTTGGAGGTTCGTAGCTCATTTAGGCTTGAAATGACGAAGTTTGAATTTTCGAAGTTTCCGGTCCGATAGTGAGTTTTTTATTCGATGGTCGAGATGGAATTCCGAAAGTTGCAGTAGCTCTGTCATGTTATTTGGGATGTGTGTGCAAAATTTCAGGTCAATCGGACGTGTTTTGGTTAGGTTTTTTATCAAAAGTGTGTTTTGTTGGAACTTGAAATTCTTAGGCTTGAATCTTTGATTAATTCCGGTTTCTGGTGTTGTTTTAGGCGTTTTCAAGGTTGGTACAAGTTTGAATAAGGTATTAGGTGGTATTTGTGCTTTTGGTTGAGGTACCGGGGGCCTCGGGATGATTTTGGGTGGTTAACGGAGGAATTTTGAAGTTATTGCAGCAGCTGAATATCTCTCTCTGGTATTTCCGCAGATGCAGTGCCGCAGAAGCTGCTATTTGGTCGCAGAATTGGCTTGTTTCCCCTTTCCTCAGAAGTAGCAGAAGCGGTGCCATTTCCACAAAAGCAGCTTAGGCATCGCAGAAGTGGAGCCATAGAAGCGACCCAGCTATAGCAGATGCGACCCTGTCCCTTTTAATGAAAACCGCAGAAGCGGTTGGTTTTCCGCATAAGCGGGACCGCAGAAGAGGTCTCTTGTCCGCAGAAGCAGAAATGACTATTCAGAAATAGCAATTTCGAGGGTTTAATTTCATAAGTTCGAAAAATCGATTGCAAGCTCGGGAGAAGGCGTTTTTGAGTGGATTTTGAAGATAAAATCATTGGGTAACGTTTCTTTGATCCCTTTTGATTATATTACATCATTTTATAGTTAAATACATCATTGGAATTCGAATTTAGGGTCAAAAACTTTGTAATTTTGGGTAAAACTTCATTGGCTAAACTATTGAGTTTTGAGTGGGCATTTGACCTCCGATTTGGGAGATTTTTATATGATTAGACTCGTGAGAGTACGAGGGTTTTGAAAACGTGAAAAATATTTGGTTCCGAGACGTTGGCTGGAGGAGCAATTTGGTCATTTTACCTATTTTCGCGCCCTAGCTTTAAATTTAATAGTGAAATTAGTTGTTTGCAATATTATTTACGATGTGTAATTGAATTGAATAGATTTGGGCCATTTGGAGTCGGATACTCGTGGCAAAGGCGTGGTTCCTATTGATATTGAGCCGGTTCGAGGTAAGTGGCTTGTCTAACCTTGTGTAGGGGACCTTTCCCCTTAGGATATTACTTGATATTTGAGTTCCTTGTGCGTGAGGTGACGAGCACGTACTTGAGCCGATTGATGAAATCCCGATTTTTACTTAAGCTATGGAAACTTAATTCTTATACTTATTTGCCTTGTTCTATTTGGAGTTATGACTTATGCTAGATTAGGAAAAGCATATTTAGCTGATTTGACTGCCTACTTGCTTAAATTATTTTGACTGCACTACGTGAAGCATGCTAGGTTATTTCTATTTATGTTTGTCTTTCGTACCTTATTCCTTCGTTTGTTTCAAGTTGTGATTGCGCATTTACATTGGGA
>MU700889.1:102419-113528 GCA_026770625.1 Nicotiana glauca | reverse complement strand
CCCCCCCCCCCCCCCTTGTTTGTTTACTTTGGGACTACGGGTTCGATTCCTGGGAGATCCCCCTGCACTTTTACTTTGGGACTACAGGATGGTATCCCGGGAGATCCCCCTGCACATTGATGATTGGACTACGGGATGGTATCCCGGGAGATCCTTTGGTATTGGTACGTGAGTTGGACTACGGGATGGTATCCCGGGAGATCTACAGGACAGTTGAGGAAAGGGCTACAGGACGATATCCTAGGAGACCCTCATTGATATCTTTGACATTAAGTTGTGTTTACTCTGTGTTTTACTCTATCTTTGTAGTTATTATTGCCTCGTTGACTTGCCTTATTACACTGATATATTTATTATTTATGTCAGATTTCCACACTGTTAATTATTGCTATTGTTATATTTTTGCCTCAATAGGGCCCTGACCTTCCTCGTCACTACCCAACCGAGGTTGGGCTTGGCACTTACTAAGTACCGCTGTGGTGTACGCATGCCCTTCCTGCGCATGTTTTTCATGTGCAGATCATCCAGGTACCTCTACTCAGGGGCATTATCAGTGAGGCAGGAGGATTTCGGAGACTTCGAGGTAGATCTGCTGCATCCGCAGATCGATGAGTTTCCCTCTTACTCTATCTTTAGTACTTAGTTTTCTCTCTTTCGGTTGTTAGATATTCTGGAGTTTTGGAGCCATACTATATACTTATGTAGCCTGTGTTGCTCCTGAGTTTCCGGGTTTTGGGAATTATTTTAGATTTGTGTTATCGAGTTGTACATGCCGAGCGGCATTCAGTACAGTTTCCTTTATATATTTAATTTGATTTTCTCTATTTTTATGCAATTATTATGTTTCCGCAATAACAGGCTTACCTGGTCGTGGAGACCAGGTGTCGTCATGACATGTTCACGGTTGGTGAACTAGGGTCGTGACAGGACCCAAACTTGCTTGGGTTCCTAAATCTAACCCTTGATTTCCTTGTGTAGGGAACAGAAAAAGGAAGCTATTAACAATGGTTCATGGATAGTGGATGCTCAAAGCACATGACTGGGAATACCATGGACTTTCTTTCACTAAAAGCCCTACAAGGAGGGTGTTTATCATTTGGCAATGGGAAAAGGGATACATTCTTGGAGTTGGAAAAATTGGGAAATCGCTCTCACGCTCAATTGAGAATGTGTACTATGGCAATGGTCTTAAGTACAGTCTCTTGAGTGTTTCTCAAATATATGATAAAGGAAACAAGGTGGATTTCTTGTCAAAGATATGCATATTTACAAATCTAGTAACTTGTGAAGTGGTACTTGCGGCCAAAAGACACAAGAATATATACGTTGCTGATTTTGAGTCCCCACAAAGTGGTGATCTGAGTTGCTTGAAAGCAATTGATGATAATGTTGAACTGCGGCATAAAAGACTAGGGCATACAAGCTTCTCTCTACTGAATAAACTGGTTTAGAAGGACCTGGTTCGTGGTCTGCCTAAGTCAATGTTCAATGAGCACAAAGTGAATGATGCATGTGCCAGAGGGAAGCATGTGAAATCCTCATTCAAGCCAAAGAAGGATGTCAGTACCTCAAAACCGCTTGATCTCCTTCATATGGATCTATGTAGTCCTATGAGAGTGCAAAGCAGGGGAGGAAAAAGATACATTTTTGTGATAGTGGATGATTATTCCAGATTCACTTGGAATCTGTTTCTTAGAACAAAAGATGAGACCTTTGAAGTTTTTGTAGCCTTTGTGAAGAAAATTCAAGTGAAGATGGAGTCAAAAGTAGCATGCATTAGATCAGATCATGGAACATAATTTGACAATGCTAAGTTTGATTAATTTTGCAATAAGAAGGGCATTACCCATAACTTCTCAGCCCCAAGAACTCCACAACAAAATGTAGTTGTGGAAAGGAAGAACAAAACCCTTGAAGAAATGGCAAGAATGATGTTGATCGATAGTGGGATTGCTAAGAACTTCTAGACTAAAGGTGTCAACATTGCCTGCTACTTGGTGAATAGATGCATGATCAGGTCTCTCATGAACAAAAATCCCTATGAGTTGCTGAATGGAAGAAAGCCCAAGCTGACTCATTTAAGAACATTTGGGTGCAAATGTTATGTTCTCAAAAATGGAAAGGATCAACTTGGAAAATTTGATGCAAAGAGTGATGAAGGAATCTTTTTGGGATATTCTTCTTAGAGTAAAGCCTACAAGGTCTACAACAATAGGACACAGTGTGTTGAGTAAAGTATACATGTAATATTTGACGAGTCCTACCTCTCCTATGAGAGAAACAACTTGGATGATCAAGAGGGAGTGCATATGCTAGTTCCAGGTAAAGTCATTGATATGGAAAATGGAAAGGGAGACATGATGAGTCAAGTGAAGGAGCCAACTGAAGACAATGCAGTATCTTCCTCATCAACCGGAGAAGAACCAGGTACTACAATTACAACCACTGAAGTTGAAGAAAGAGTGATTGATGCAGTTCAAAGTACTCCATATGTAGCTGAAAGAATAATACAAGGGAATCAGTCAGGATTACCAGTTCCTCTACGAATTAAGCCCAATTTCCCAATTGGAAACACAAAAGATCCAATCCTCTTGACAACATAATTACTTCTCTCGATTCTAGAGTCCAAACCAGATTAAAAGCCAGAAATTTACTTGCCTTCCCAGCATTCCTCTCTCAAATAGAACCCAAAAAAATTAAGGAATCCTTAAAAGATGCAGACTGGATCACAACCATGCAAGATGAGCTGTATCAGTATGAAAGGAACAACGTATGGCACCTGGTACCTAGACACTCAAATCGAACAATCATAGGAACCAGGTGAGTATTCAGGAATAAGCTTGATGAACATGGAAACACTACAAGGAACAAGGCAAGGCAATTGGTCCAAGGCCACAATCAGGAGGAAGGAATTGATTATGATGAGACTTTTTCTCTGGTTGCTCGCATGTAAGCTATCAAAATATGTATTGCTTTTGCACCATATATGGAATTCACTCTATTCCAAATGGATGTCAAAAGAGCATATTTCTAATTGGCTTCCTCAAGGAAAAAATGTATGTAAAGCAACCTCCAGGATTTGAATATCATGAACACCCTGAATGTGTGTTCAAATTGGACAAGGCACTGTATGTGTTGAAGCAAGCTCCTCGAGCTTGGTATGAAAGGGTGTCAAAGTTTCTCTTAGAAAATGGTTTTACATGAGTAAAAATTGACAACACTTTGTTCTTGAAGAAACGAGGGAGGAACCTGCTCATTGTTCATCTATATGTTGATGATATTATTTTTGGGGCAACAACTACTTCACTATGTGAGTTGGAGATGAGCATGATGGGTGAGTTGAATTTCTTCTTGGGTCTTCAAGTGAAGCAGTCCACAAAGGTACATTCATCAGTAAACAGAAACACATCAAGGAGCTTCTAAAGAGACTTGATATGAAAGCATCAAAAGTGATCGACACTCCCATTGCCACTGCCACTCGACTGGACATGGATGAATCTGGCTCTCCTGTAAATCAAACAATGTATAGAGGCATTATTGGGTCTCTTCTATATCTCATTGCCAGCAAGCCAGATATTGTCTTCAGTGTGGGACTATGAGCAAGATTTCAGTCAAATCCCAAGGAATCTCATCTGAAGACCGCCAAAAAAATTCTAAGATGTCTTAAGGGAACACAGGACCTGGTTCTGTACTACCTTTCAGGTGATAATTTTAATCTTATTGTGTATGTTGATGCTGACTATGTAGGTTATCTTGGGGACAAGAAAAGAACATCTAGAGTGGCTCACTTCCTAGGATCATGCTTTCATGGGGGACAAGGGAGCAAAATTCAGTAACTCTTTCAATAGCTAATGCAGAATATGTTGCTACAGCTTCATGTTGTGATCAGCTCCTATGGATCAAACGGCAATGGGAAGACTTTGGTGAGTACATTGATTGTGTGCCTCTTCTGTGTGATAACACAAGTTCTCTCAACATGCCCAAAAATCCAGTCCAGCATAAAAGGACCAAGCACATTTATATGAGACTTCACTTTCTCAGAGACAATGTGGAAAAGGGGCTTATCTGTATGAAGTTCTATAACACATACGATCAAATTGAAGATATCATCACCAAAGCCCTGAGTAGAGTACTCTTTGAGAGAAACAGGATGGAACTGGGGCTAATAAAGCCTAGTCGAAAACCTGATTCCTACCATATGGCTATGAAAATCACATTCAGGTAATATTAGCTAAAGTGTTTTCCAGCCAAGTCTAACTCACTTCAAACAGGTAGACACACATGATGATTATAGAAGCTGCAAAACCACTGCATGAGCGGTAAAAGAGGGTTGAGAATTTTTGAAAGACCAATCAAGAACGTGGTTCTTCTACCACAGGTTAGTAGTCTTGTGATTTTTTCCATACATATCTCAAAAAGAAACAAAAAAGTTGAGTGCCATGTCATCAGCCATTTCATACCCTTTATGTCACATTTTGTCATTAAAATCCCTTCATTTACCTCTAAAACATTACATCTTTCTTAAAATCTACTGTTGTTTCAGAACTCGTTTCTCTCTCCTTCATAACTGCATTCTTCCTCTTTAAAACTCTCTCATCTCCAAACCTTGAACGATCATCTCTCTCCTGCTCAGCCCTTCCAGAACTTTCAAGCTGATCATCCTTCATGGCTGAAGAACAAACAATTCTTCCCTCCATTAAAGAGAAAACCCTCGACTCATACGTTCCTCAAGAAACACCTCTCAACATTCTTCTTTCCACCACTATTGAAATTGAAACACCTAAATCTGATTCTCCTTCACCCTTTATCCCTCTCACCACTCTCTTAGACCACACTCTCCTTCTAAGTGTTGAGAACTCAAAAGTTCGTAAAATTGATGGTCTCTCTTCTTCGTTGCCAGAGATTCTTAAGAACAAAGAAAAGATGGAGAATAGAGTGAGACTCCATAGGAAGAAAATATTTCTGAGGTTAGTGCTGATCAGTCTACAGATACTCCTATCTCGGATTTTGTGGCTCCCATGGAATCTCAAGAGAGAGAGAGGCCATAGAAAATATGTTGGCCATATCTGCTGAAGGAATAGTGTATGAGGTCACCTCTACTAAGCCTGAGTCTTAGGGGGAAGAGACTTAGTCGTTAGTGGGAGAAGATACAATGTTCCTCTTTGAACAACCTACACCAAAAGAAACTACTGGGAACCCTATTGAAGGATCTGACCCCACTCCTAAGGAAACATGTGAGGGCTCTTCTTCCTCTGTCAGTTTCGACCCTGCTCCTTCTCCTCATTTTGATGCTAAGCCTTTGGAAGTTTTGCCTCTTGTTATGATGTTCAGTGATGAAGAAGATCAGGATTATGTTGTTATAGATAAGTTTATTTCTAGAAGGAGGCCAGTAGACACTCATGAGCCCTCTCCTAAGAGACCTACTATGAAGTTACAAAAAAGGAGGCTCTTGAGTCTGCCCTGCAGAAGAGTAAAAGGAGTAGCAAGACGAAGAAAAAGAGTCTGGTGAAGAATGGAGAGATTGTGTGTGACAAGAACATTCCTGTAATGGAAGTGGGTGAGGAAGTTGTAGAGAAACCAAGTTCCTTAGTCAAGAGATCTCAGAAAAAGAAACAATTTACTGAAAATGCTTCAGAAGAGGGTGTTGGAATGCCCAGTACATAGTCAATGAAAAGTAGTGACAAGTTGAAGCAAGTGGTGGATGACGAGTCACTGTCTAATGATGATATTCTAGTGAAATCAAATGGAAAGGGTAAGTCAAGTGTGAAATCTAGTAAAAGAAAATTGGAGAATGTGAAGGAACCTGGTTCTGTAAAGCAAGTGAAACGTGAAAGTGTGTCTGGTAAAGAAAGGCTGAGATACTAAAAAGTTTTGTGGGGTCGCACATTTGACCCAGAAATATCTGAGATGGCTGGTATGAGGCAGATACTTGAAATGGTCAAAGTTTATGTGCCCAAGGTTTATGAGGATAAGGTCCAAAGTTTCTATGATGACCTCTTCACTATTGAATCTGACCATATCTGTGCACTGGTCAATGGAGTTGACATTGTTATGGACTCTGCTCTTCTTGGAGACATACTTAATGTTCCTACTGATGGTATATCTTCTATTAAGTATGTATGTGGCTCAAAATTTAGGCATGCTATAGTAAAGGAGGGAGTAGTCCAGTGGGGGGAACGGGTGCATAAGAAATCTTTGCTTCCTATGTATCAACTCCAGTTTGAGTCGGTAAACAAGGTCCTGCTACCTTGTGCTGAGAGGAGGTCTATCACATCCAAGTCTGATCGTTATCAAATAGAAGCACTAGATGGTTTTCGATTTTTTAATCTACCAACCATAATGATTGAGCACATGCAAAATGTGGAAGCTTTCAAAGATGGAAATCATGGTCTTCCCAATGGATTTCTTCTCATGCATGTCTTCAAGTTCTTTGATATACCTTTGGGACAGCCCAAGATAGGGACCAAGAAGCAGACCTTCTAGCAAACTACTCTGGAGGAATGTGAATGTGTTAAAAAGGTGGAGGGGTAGGAAGCACTTCGACGATCTCACAGTTTATCAATGCCTAGAACAGTGCTACTGAGAAGATTAGGAAGTCGAAGGAAAGGAATTCCATTCTAGAGACTCAGCTAAATCAGGCTAAAGAGGCGCACGGGTCAAATACAGAGGTTGTTCATCTGACCAAAGAAAATGTTGGTCTAAGGTAGCAGGTTGAGAACCTGAATGAGAAACTGCTCGCAGACCAAATGTCGGCAAATGCTCGAATTGATCTCGTTCTCAACACTCTTGCTGCAGTTTCTAAGCCCTCCCCCTCTAGTGTCCCCTAGGCTAATCCACTAATGACCAGTGACCAGTTTCCAGTTTATCTCTTTTGTTTGATGAATCTATGGTAGTTGTTTTTTTTTTGTGGTGTGGATGGAATTCGCTTGTACTGCTCTCGCTGTTAACAGTCCAAATCTGCCTTTGCTGTAATGGCAAAGGCTTATGTTTTATAAAAATTAATGAAGACTCTCCTCTTTTGCGATAACTATTTATGTTCCTCTGCTTCTTTTTCTATCATGTGGTGTGCACATATGTGGCATGAGTTAGATATGCAAGACTTATTTATGTTGATTGCTTGCTTGAGTATTTTTAGTGATGTCAAAATGGTGAATATACTTGAAGCAGGGGATCTGATTAAGGGGGAAAGCACAAAGTCTGGGGAATTTGTGATGTTCCTGTTACTTCATCTGGTTTATTTTGCTCTGTATATGGGTTATCAATTTCTAAGTTTTTCATAATAAAAAATGGGAAAATTGATAGGTTTACAGTACCTTAGTTTTATGTTTTGATAATCTAACAAACTTACTGTTAAAGAACTAGATAAGGGACCTGACACACTTGGTACACAACTCATTCAATAGACTCGAGCTAATGTAAGTTGTTACGACTTCAGAAGACAAAGAATCAACATAGGAACCTGATCCCCCTATGTTTCCCTGACAGCAGTACGAAGTCAACTGTCTACAACTGGAAAGTGACCGCCTGCACTGTACACACAAACAGTGCAGCACAGTACAACAATCACTCCTCTTTGACCAATCAAGTGATTACATCATCCTAGTGATGTCATTCATGTTGTATTGACAAAGAATATTACAATAAAACATCACTTGAACACTTGAGAAACTGTTCATCTGTCAAGCATTCAATTTTCAAGTGCATCAAGAACAAAGTACAATACCACTACGGACCAGTTCCTACAGCAAGTCTCTTGTATGTCCCTAGTTGAGTTGTAACATTGTAAAGTTCTTCATTGTAATTCATACTTTTCTTATCTAGAAGCTCTAATTAGGAAACCCTCAGAAACCATAAATCTTTAGTGTTTGTGTCGTGACTAGAGTTAGTCATAAGTTGAAATCTATGTAATAGGTGTATTGCAATGTGGCTTGTAATAGGTATATTACAAGTTAGTCAGGGATTAAGAGTTTAATTCCTAGATTGCATAGGTTATAATCTAAAATTTTCTCATAGTGAAGTTGAAATCCTACCAGTGTAGGTTGTGATTTTTTTATCCCCCTTGAGCAGGAATTTTTTCACGTAAAAGTTCCTTGTTCCATTTACTTATTGTTACATTAGAGTTATATGTGGAAACCTATATAGGACATGGTCTCTATATAGTTTGGTGGACTCATATATACTATGATCGTCCTTATCCATTCCCTCAATAGCTTTTTTTCACCTAATTTTTAAAGGATGTTGGAGTTGTAAGAAGTTTCTCCAGTGGCACTTCATGTCTCCTCTTGATATTTTCTTCATGGGTCTATAATGAACTCTCCAATTACTCCACCGTCATAGAGTCCAAATCTTTAGATTCCTCAATAGCACACATCACAAAATCAAATTTAGGGGTTAAAGTGCGAAGAATTTTTTTACCACACGGACATCTTCTATGTCCTCCCCGTATCTTCTTAATTGATTCACAACAACCTTCACTTTTGAACAATAATTCGAAATGCATTCGGATTATTTTATTTTTAAAACTTCAAAATCAAACCTTAGAGTTTGAAATTTTACCTTGCTCACCTTGTCAAATACTTGAGGAGAATTTTCTAAAATCTCCCAAGCTTCCTTTGAGGTGGTAACATTTGCCACCTTCTCAAACTTGACATCATCCAGATATTAGTGGATAAATATGAGAGCTTGTTGATTCTTCTTCCTTGTCTTTGCCATGGCATCTTTTTCATTTTGAGGCAGAGCTTCCTCATTATTGAATTTTGCATATCCCTCTGTCTACGATTTTTCACACATCCTGGGAGCCAAGAATGACTTTCATACATAGACATCATTTCTCATAATTACCTTTTGTGAGACGGGAGTACTGAAAAGACAGCATGCCATTATTCGACATCGCTCTGATACGACGTTGTTGGAAAAAATAATGTCCCGCCCAATAATAATATCCATGATAAATACCAATAATACAATAGAGTAACAACGACACTAAATCTTTTAACGAGATAAAATACAATACCTGAGCCGATCAATATAATACCACTATAATATTCAACTTGGTAGTGTCAAGAGACTACTACAACTTCAAAAGAAATTACTCTTTTTATTTTAAACATCTCACTATGATATTACTACCACTCACTATTTATCTCACATGTAATTATTTGTGGATTACTCTCACTGCTTTCTGCTTCTCTCGTTTTGGTGTGTTCAATTGAGAAGCTGAAGGTTGCTATTTATAGGAACTTCTGCTGCAAACCAAACCAATCAACATTGTTGGTTTTTTCCACTAGCATATTTCAAATTGCAAATCTACGAACCAAAACCAAAAATGCTTCTCTCGTTTTGGTGTGTTCAATTGAGAAGCTGAAGGTTGCTATTTATAGGAACTTCTGCTGCAAACCAAACCAATCAACATTGTTGGTTTTTTCCACTAGCATATTTCAAATTGCAAATCTACGAACCAAAACCAAAAATGCAAACCAAAACTATATGCGCCTACATGCATTTTATTTAACCAATGACATTCTTCCATTCTTTATTCTTTTTCTTTTTATTTATGATTGGATCCCACAAAATGGCAGTTCACACACTTTCACTGTTGGAAAGGAATTATATACGCGTACAATATATTTCATTAGCAAGATCATTTTTCATATATATTATATATATTATTAAAAGGAGAGGATAATGCCCTCTCCTTAAGCCAAGTGGCAGCATAAAAAAAAAGTCACATGGCATAATTAGTTACTAATTAGTTTTTTAGTTAATAATTAGTTATTAGTTATTATTTTTGAATTTAAATATCTATAAAAACAAAATTAATAAAAAATAAAAAGCTACCATACATATATCTATATTCTATATACTATTAAAAGGAGAGGATAAAGTTTTCTCCTTAAGACAAGTGGCAGCATAAAAAATAGTCACATGGCATAATTAGTTACTAATTAGTTTTTTAGTTATTAATTAGTTATTAGTTACTATATTTAAATTTAAATATCTATAAAAACGAAAATAATAAAAAATAAAAAACTACCATACATATATATATATATAGAGAGAGAGAGAGAGAGAGAGATATCTCATAATTAGTTATAATAAAAAAATCAAAAATATAAATATATAAAAAATAACTGCACATTCAAATTGGGTGGGAGTAGTTTCAAGTTGGAATTTTAAAATTATTTTAAAAATAAAAAATAAAAAACAAAAACAAAAACAAAATTAACTATAATAAAAAACGAAAAAAGAAGAAGAAAAACTACTCATTCAAATCGGTAAGTAGTTTCAAGTTGGAGTTTTAAAATAAAAAAATAAAACTAAAAAAATAAAAATTACCATTTCAAATTGGGGAGTAGTTTCAAGTTGGAGTTTATAATTATTTTAAAATAAAAAAACAAAAATAAAGCAATAAAAAAATTTGATTCAAATTGTGGAGTAGTTTCTTTCTAATTTTCTATATTCTATATATCTTTTATATATTATTAAAAGGAGAGAATAAAACTATCTCTTTATGTCAAGTGGTAGCCTAGAATAAAATATTATGGAATAATTAATCAATAACAAAAAAATTATCTATTGAAAATAATTAACTACTAAAACATGGGGGAGAGTTGGTTTATGTTAGTTAATTTCTTTATTTTATTTTTAAAAATCATTTTATTTTTTCTTTTTTGAAATAAAAATTATATCTATTCATTAAAATTCAAACAATATCTATATATTATTAAAAGAAGAGGATAGCTCTCCTTAAGCCAAGTGGCAGCATAAAAAAGTCACATGGCATAATTAGTTACTAATTAGTTTTTTAGTTAATAATTTATTATTAGTTATTATATTTGAATTTAAATATCTATAAAAACGAAAACAATAAAAAATAAAAAACTACCATACATATATATCTATATATATATATATATATTATTAAAAGGAGAGGATAAAACCCTCTCCTTAAGCCAAGTGGCAGCATAAAAAAAAGACACATGGCATAATTAGTTACTAATTAGTTATTAGTTATTATATTTGAATTTAAATATCTATAAAAACGGAAATAATAAAAAATAAAAACTACCATATATATATATATATATATATATATATATATATATATAT
>MU700889.1:43469-66089 GCA_026770625.1 Nicotiana glauca | reverse complement strand
CCATGTTTAAGAAAGTAAATTATTAAAGGCGCGCCTAAAGCGACTAGCGTATCATTATTTTGGGTAAGGTCGTGAAATTTTGCTAAACGGCCCATCCCGAAATCTAAGTAATTTTACGTACAGAGGGCCTCGCAGTTTAGGTATTTTTATTTGTCGAGGCTCGTCTCATTCATTTTATAAAATAAGCTATGGTTGTAAGGTCAAAGAATTATGAAAAAGTAAAATCATTGGAACCAAAAAAAGTTTCTAAAACAAATGATCTTCAAATTGTTTCACCAAACACATCAGTATTAATAAGGAATAAAGGAATGCACAATTAAAAAAGCTAAAGAGCAAATGTAACATGCCTTGATTTTGACCGGGTAAAATAACTATTGCCACGTTAAAAGGGGGACCAACTCAACTGAACTTATCAATGGACATGAAATGCATTTATATACTTAGTTCATTAAATCTGGTTAATAACAACCTAACCTATAATGTCCAAGATCATCAACCAATTATACATTCCATGGTAGCATAAGCACAAACGCGATTTCTTCAAAATGAAAATAACTAAAGCATTGGTATTAAGCCTAGTCTTCTAAAAAAACAATCAATCGCTAACCATAAAAAATGCGGACTAATATACAATGCAATTGAAACAAAGGATTCAAAGCAAGGAAAACACCAGAAATGCCAAATAACGAGAGCAACGAAGCATTCAATTTAAACCAACCAACTGGAACAAAATATACGCATTCAGGAAATGAAAGTGAAGAGCAAACCTCTACTGCTAAATATTCAAATTACGAGCATTGTTCAAATCACAGAATCTACGATCGGACAACTAGACATTGATCGGAACCTCACCGGCGATAACCTCAAATGGAAAACACAATCCAGGAAACAGAAAACGGCTAATTGAAAACGCTAACTAGAGGAGACGACCAAAATTTTAAACGGGAACAGAGACGAAGATTCGAGCCGATGTTGAACGATGACCTCGAACTGTTACCAACATCTCAGCTCCAAATAAACCTCCAAACGAGCTTCAAATGGATTTTGTGAGTTTGAAAATGTTGTGGTGTGCGTTCGCCGATTTCAATGGTAGTCGACGGAAATGGCTACTCGTCGGAGATGGTGATGGTGAGGAGGGCTGGAGCGTTTTTTGTGGTCGTTTGGATGTATTGCTGGATTGACGACCTGGAGAACGCAGCAGCATCAACATTTTTGGATGGGGTCGCTGGCTTTCGGTGGTTCGACGGGAAGAGAGGTCGGTCTTTTGGTCAGTGAGGGCCGTTCTGTTGGAAGCAGAAGCCAAAGAAAGTGGTCGATGGAAATGGCGGGGCTGGTCGACGACAGCGACTGTAGGGTGGTCTGACTGGAGGGTTTTTCGTTAGTTTGACTGTGTATCTCTTCTTCAAAAAATGAAGAGGAAGAGCCACAGTAGATAGCCTATGTATTTTGGTCTCCAACCTCTGTGTTCCCCCTCCCCTCAAATGTCTAATGTAGTAGTCAAAATGTGATGGGTCTCACGTGGGTTATCTATTCAAAATGTGAGAGACCCCAAAATCTGACCCTTCACCTCTTGTTCTGTCCGTCTTCCCCATGTGTGTCCCCCACGTGTGGTGGGCTCGGATTATTATGGGCTAGGTCCAAAAATTAAGCATAAAAATGGGTCGTTTGAACCCGAATATTATTCTTTGCCCGGAACTGAGAATAAAAATACGATATTATTTAATTAATCATACGTAAGCAAAATAACTATAAAAATGAGACTAACAATTAAAACAAAACTATATTTTTGTAATTTTTTGTTTTTATATAAAGATAAAAATATAAAGTACTATTTTTCTATTTTTTAAAGATTAAAATGACTACAAAATATTAATGAAACTATTTTTTGTAATTTTCGAAATTATATAAAGATAAAAATATAAAGTACTATTTTTCTATTTTTTAAAGATTAAAATGACTACAAAATATTAATGAAACTATTTTTTGTAATTTTCGAAATTATATAAAGATAAAAATATAAAGTACTATTTTTCTATTTTTTAAAGATTAAAATGACTACAAAATATTAATGAAACTATTTTTTGTAATTTTCGAAATTATATAAAGATAAAAATATAAAGTACTATTTTTCTATTTTTTAAAGATTAAAATGACTACAAAATATTAATGAAACTATTTTTTGTAATTTTCGAAATTATATAAAGATAAAAATATAAAGTACTATTTTTCTATTTTTTAAAGATTAAAATGACTACAAAATATTAATGAAACTATTTTTTGTAATTTTCGAAATTATATAAAGATAAAAATATAAAGTACTATTTTTCTATTTTTTAAAGATTAAAATGACTACAAAATATTAATGAAACTATTTTTTGTAATTTTCGAAATTATATAAAGATAAAAAAATAAGGTACTATTTTTTTTGTATTTTTTTCAAGTTTATGAGAAATACATAAACTAAAATTTATATATCTTTTTTTTTGTAATTTTTTCATTTTGTGACGAAAATAAAGTAAAGGAGTCAAAATTAGCTGAGATAGCTATATTAGGCCTAAACTAAATATTTTATGCTAAAAATATAAAAAATATTGGGGAGGGTCAAAAATCACGCGTATACACATATACACAATTGATAACAAACAAACTGAGTCAAACAGAACAACAGGGTGATTCCAGTTGTATTGACAAAACAAAGAACTTATAAAGTTATTCGACGAAGTTATCAAATCGACTATATAGTTTATAGCTTACTCGACCATGACCAGAAGAAGAATCGACCAAATAAAAGGTCTGGTTGGAGATGGACAAAACAATTGACAAAAATTAAAAAATAAATAAAACTAAACTAAACAAATAAACAGATATAAACACAAAAATAGAACAAAGGAAGGGAAAAATACCTCCGTGATAAAATCAGAAACAGACGCCCTTAGGACCAACTCTGACTTGGATTTTTTGAGGTCGAACGGACCTTAGTCGGGTGTTCTCAACTGGGAACACTTCGACTAAGGTCAGTTAGACACCCAAACTCTTTTAATTCGGACAAATTTCATCCTTTGGTTTTCTAGGATTCTTGGGGGTTCGATTTGTGGTTCGAAAGGTTCTAGCAAGATTCGAACGGAACCAAGTGTGTTTTGGGTATGAGGGAGGTCAGGGGGTGACATGGTGTAAGTTTGGGGTGGATTGGGGTAGGTTTCAGTTTGGCTCGAACCTTCAAATGAAGATTCGAGAAGCTAGGGACTGATTCGAGGTAAGATTGATGGATTTGGATTGGGGGTGGTTAGATGCTTAAGGGGTGTTAATTGGGTGGTCATCGGCATTGTCGCCGCCATGGACGGCGGAGATGGCAGTCACAAAATCGGATGTTCGAGAAGGTCTGGTAAGATTTGAGTCATGGCGATATGGGGCTTGGAAAGAGGAGCTCATGTGGGATCTATGGTGTAAAGGTGAGGGCGTTTGGGAATTGCCCGCCGCCATGAGGCGATTTCCAGCGCGGATGGCGGTGGCGCTACAGGGGGTTGTTTGAGTCTCTGAGAGAGATGATAGGTGGGGTTTGGCTATGGGGGTGGGGTTTGTTTTAGGAATATATAGTGGGGGGTACTTAATCCTGGCCGTTGGATCGATTGAGATCAACGGCCTGGATCTCACACTTAAGAGGAGCGACGTCGTTTAGACGTCTCTAACACTGGGTGGGTCTTTGACGGAACGGGTCGGGCTGGATATGAGTTAGGGTAGGGCGTTCGAGATCGTTGGATCAAGGGAGATGAACGGCTCAGATTGGCGTGCCTGAAACGACATCGTTTGAACCAATGACGGGGCTGAACTGGACCGTTAGATCTGTTTGATCAACGGCCCAGATTTGAGACGTCTAAACGGCGTCGTTTGGCTTATCTGAAAAAATTCGACTGGATCATTTGAAAGAATTTGGGCTTTGGCTTTAAATTAAATTGGCCCATTCCGATTTTCTTCATTATTTCACTTTTTCTTCTTTTTCTTTCATTTTCTTTTTAATTCCTAAAAAATTCTACAATAAACTGTAAAACTAAAAATTAACTTAAATACTAATTAACCCTTAACCATAATTAATAGACAAGATTTAACACCAATTAGAAACAAAAATCACGCAATTGTACACTTATTGACAAAAATAGAACAAATACATATTTTTGTGATTTTCTTTCTTTTAAAACCAAACTATGGTTTAATTAATTCCAAAATTCACCATGAAATCCTAAATAAGCATGTAACATATATTTTTGTATTTTTCGTTAATTTAAACACATACACACGCACACACAAGTGCAAACAATAAAAGAAAAATGACACGAAAATCCATAAAAATTGCGTACAACACAAAACTATTTAATCTTGAATTTTTTAAGATTAATTCTCATATAGGGCAAAAATCACGTGCTTACAGGGGGTACTGGCTGCGCATATCCTGCTCGGTCTCCCAAGTCGCCTCCTCTGCCGGTTGACCCCGCCACTGGACCTTCACTGAAGCAATGTTCTTTGACCTCAACTTCCTGATCTGCCTGTCCAAAATGGCCAATGGCTCCTCAACAAAGGATAGATCCTTGTCCAACTGGACTGAACTGAAATCCAACATGTGCGACGGATCACCGTGATATCTCTGGAGCATCGGAACATGAAATACCGAATGAACTCCGGCTAGGCTGGAAGGTAAGGCAAGCTCATAAGCAACCTCCCCGACTCGCCTCAAGATCTCAAAAGGCCCAATAAACCTCGGACTCAGCTTCCCTTTCTTTCCAAACCTCATGACGCCCTTCATAGGCGAGACCCGAAGCAGTCCCCGCTCACCTATATATATGCAACATCANTCTCTATGCCCAATAGCCTGGCCTCAACCGGCTCAAACCAACCCACCGGAGATCTACACCTCCTACCATATAAGGCCTCATACGGCGCCATCTGAATGTTGGACTGCTAACTGGTTTTATAAGCAAACTCCGCCAGTGACAAGAAATGATCCCATGGCCCTCCAAACTCAATCATGCACGCACGGAGCATATCCTCCAGAATCTGAATAGTGTGCTCGGACTGTCCGTCCGTCTGGGGACGAAATGTCGTGCTCAACTCCACCCGAGTGCCTAACTCCTGCTGCACGACTCTTCAGAACCGCGATGTAAACTGAGTACCTCTGTCTGAGATGATAAGAACTGGAATACCATGCAAACGGACGATCTCCCTGATATAAATCTTTGCCAACCGCTCCGATAAATAGGTGGTACACACAGGTATGAAATGAGCGGACTTGGTTAGCCGATCCACATTGACCTAAATAGAATCAAACTTCTTCACAGTCCGTGGGAGTCCGGATACGAAGTCCATGGTGATACGCTCCCACTTCCACTCTGGGATCTCAATCTGCTGAGCAACCCACCCGGATGCTGGTGCTCATATTTCACCTGCTGGCAGTTGAGGCATCTAGACACATAGTCAACTATATCCTTCTTCATCCACCTCCACCAGTAGTGTTGCCTCAAGTCCTGATACATCTTCGCGGCACCCGGGTGGATGGAATATCGCGAGCTATGGGCCTCTGCTAGAATCAACTCTCGAAGATCATCGACATTGGGCACACAAATCCGACCCTGCATCCTCAATACCCCATCATTCCCGATGGTCACATCCCTAGCATCACCACGCCGAACTCTATCCTGAAGAACAAGCAAGTGAGGATAATCATATTGCCTCTCCCTGATACGATCAAATAGGGAAGACCGAGAAACCACACAGGCTAGAACCCGACTGGGCTCCGAAAGGTCCGATCTCACGAACTGGCTGGCTAAGGCCTGAACATCCATCGCCATAGGTCTCTCTGAGGCTGGTAAATGTGCCAAACTCCCCAAACTCTCCGCCCGGCGACTCAAGGCATTGGCTAGTACATTGGCCTTGCCCGGGTGATAAAGAATAGTAATATCATAATCCTTTAACAACTCTAACCATCTCCTCTGATGCATATTTAGGTCCTTTTGCTTAAGCAAGTGCTACAAACTTCGATGGTCAGTATAGATCTCACAAGGCACCCCGTACACATAATGATGCCAGATTTTCAAGGCATGAACAATAGCAGCTAACTCAAGATCGTGGACAGGGTAGTTCCTTTCATGTACCTTCAATTGTCTGGACGCGTAGGCAATCACCCTACCATCCTGCATCAACACCGCTCCAAGTCCAACCCGTGAGGCATCACAATAAACTGTATAGGACCCCGAACTAGTAGGCAGCATCAAGCTTGGGGCTGAAGTCAAAGATGTCTTGAGCTTTTGGAAGCTCGCCTCACACTCCTTTGTCCACAGAAATGGGGCACCCTTTTGAGTCAGTCTAGTCATAGGGGCCCGCAATCGACGAAAACCCCTCCACAAAGCGACGGTAATAACCCGCCAAGCCAAGGAAACTATGAATTTCTGTAGCTGAGGAGAGCCTGGGCCAACTTTACACGGCCTCTACCTTCCTCGGATCCACTTGAATGCCCTCACTCGATACCACGTGGCCTAGGAATTCCACAGAACTCAGCCAGAACTCACATTTTGAGAACTTTGCATATAATTTCTTCTCTCTCAAAGTCTGAAGCACTATCCTCAGGTGTTGCTCATGATCTTCCTGACTCCGGGAATATAACAAAATATCATCAATAAAAATGATAATGAATAAGTCAAGATATGGCCTGAATACACTATGCATCAAATGCATAAAAGCTGTCGGGGCATTAGTCAGCCCAAAAGACATAACAATGAACTCGTAATGACCATGCCGAGTCTTGAAAGCAGTCTTCGGGATATCTGGCTCCCGAATCTTCAACTGATGATAACCTGAGCGCAAATCAATCTTGGAAAACACTTGTGCACCCTGAAGTTGGTCAAATAGATCATCAATACAAGGTAAAGGATATTGGTTCTTCACTATAACTTTGTTCAACTGGCGATAATCAATGCACATACGCATAGAACCATCCTTTTTCTTCACAAACAAGACAGGAGCACCCCATGGGGAAACACTGGGCCAAATAAAATCCTTACCCGGCAATTCTTGCAATTGATCCTTCAACTCAGGAGGAGCCATGCAATACAGAAGAATAGAAATAGACTGAGTGCCCGGCAACAGATCAATGCCAAAATTGATATCTCTATCGGGAGGCATGCCCGGAAGATCAGCTGGAAACACATCGGGGAAATCTCGTACCACTAGAACTGAATCAACAAAAGGGGTGTCAACACTGACATCTCTCACATAAGCTAAATATGCGGCACACCCTTTCTCAACCATATGTTGAGCTTTAAGGAAAGAGATAACACTGCTGTGAATAGAGACTATCGTTTCGAGTATTGGATTGTGTGGTATATTGTATGATTTCACCTGAGGTTGTAGGTATAGGGTATTACAGTTGGTTCAGGTTTATTCTTAGTATAGATGTGAGGTTCTAATCTTGTGTATGATTTCGGAAAGTGCAATGCGGTCCTACGATTTATGGTTTGGATGGACCATGAAATTTCAGGTATATTGTGTTATCGGACCTATGCGAGATAGGGTGACAAGGTATCACCCCGGGTATATGCTTTGTAAGGTCATTCAGCTATTGGTTGGCTTCTAGTACAACTCTGGGTATGCTCGAGGACGAGCGATTATTTAAGTTGGGGAGGATGTGACGACCCGACCCGTCGTCTCATGTGTTGTTGCTTCATTTCTCCCATTTTATACCTCTTCATGTTTCGTTATCAGTATGTGGTGTGTTAGAGTTGATTTGGATTGGTTTTGATAAGAAATGAGACACTTAGTCTCTTTAAGGAAAGCTTAAGTTGGAAAAGTCAACTGAATGTTGACGATTGAGTTAGAGGACTCGGAATTGATTTTTGTTGATTTGGTTAGCTTCGGGTAATGATTTGTGACTTAGGAGCGTGATCAGAATTGAATTTGGAGGTCCGGTGTAGAATTAGGCTTTAATTGGTGAAGTTAGTATTTTGGCGAATTCCGGTGGATAGGTGAGATTTTGATCTGAGGGTTGGGATGGAATTCTAAGAGTTGATGTAGCTTCGTTGGGTGATTTTGGATATGTGTGCAAATTTTCAGGTTATTCGGACATCATTTGGTTAGGTTTTTGATTGAATGCGTGTTTCGGAAGTTTTGAAAAAACTTAGGCTTGAATCCGATGTGAATTGATGATTTTAGTATTGTTTAATGTGTTTTGAGGATTGGAACAAGTTTGGATAACATTTTAGGATGGGTTGGTGCTTTTGGTTGAGGTCCCGGGGGCCTTGGGATGAGTTCGAATGGCTAAACGGGGAGTTTTGGGAGTTTATATATTGTTGTAGGTTGCTGCATCTGGTATTCTCACTTTTGCGAGTCTTGGACCGTAGTAACGGAGGCGATTAAGTGTAGGACTCACCGCAGAAGTGGTCCCTGGGGTGGTAAGGTAGTCCCGCAGAAGCGGACCCTTTTCCGCATCAACGGGTCCGCAGAAGCGGACGAATAGTTGCAGAAGCGGTGTTGAGATTGAGAGGGAGTTCTGCAGAAGCGGAAATTTAGCCGTAGAAGTGGATTTGGCATTTTAAAGGAATATCCGCAAAAGCGGGGATTTGGACGCAGAAGCGATCCCGCATAAGCGGAAATGGGACCGCAGACGCGAAAATCGGCCTGGGTAGAAGGGTTTTTATTGAACATTTCATCCGCGAGGGTTATGTATTTTCCTCCATTTTTTAGCAAGCTTTAAGAGCTTTGAGGCAATTTTGAAGAGGGGTTCAAGGAGGAATGATTGGAGGTAAGATTCTTGAACCTAAAACTCGTTTTTATTGAGAAATCTACCTAGACATTCATGGAATTAAGCCTAAAATGGATGAATTAGGGCTTGGGATTTTGAGAATTTAAATTGGGATTTGATAGGTCATTTGAGCTCGGATTTGGGAGTTCTTGGTATGTATGGACTTGTAGCGAGACGAGGAATCCGGTAATGTGAGTTTTATAATTTTTCGAGAAGCGGTTCCGGGGCTCAAGTTTTGCTAGTTTCGGGATTTTTGCTATATTTTGATTGTTTTCGATTGGGTATTGTTTCCTTGGCATATTGTAATGTATTCACTCTGATTTTGGTTAGATTCGACCAGCGTGGAGGACAATTTGAGGGGCAAAGGCGTCGCGAGCGAGGATTTTTACCGGTTCGAGGTGAGTAATACTTGTAAATGATGTCCTGAGGGTTTGAAACCCCGAATTTGTACATCATAGTGTTGTATTGAGGTGACTTGCACGCCGGATAACGGGCGTGGGGTAGAGCACCATTGGGGATTGTGACTTGTTCCGTCCCGCTTAATGAAATAACTATCCGATTGATTGAAGCTTAGTTGATATCCTTATAGAAGTGGATTAATTGTCGTGATTGGGCCTCGGGCCAACTGATTGAATCCTTTAGGGATTATTATTACTGTTTCCATGATGCTTAGCATGTTTTCATAATATTAGTCCTGAGTTAAACACTGTCTCGAAATGATTAATAAATATCTAAAGTTTTAAATACTTAATCTATAATTCCTAATAATTGGAACTGAAAATGATAAACTTGACTGTGCTTGTGTGGCTTACATGCATATATCTGGACTGAGTGTGGATCGGGCTGCACGTCGCAGCGAATACTACGATGATATTGCGCTTGGGATGTAGGAGCCCCTCCGGAGTTTGAACCCCCACAGTGAGCGCGGGTTGCCAAATGGATCGGGTTGCGCGCCGCAGCGGTCATGTGCATTGCATTGCATTCATGCATTTGTTCCTGTTTTTACTACGTGGCATGACATTCAACACTCTCATATCACTCGCATCCATGCTATTTCTTGCACTGTTACCAGATACCCTGGTGTTATTTGTTAATGGAGTGTTGTGCCCGAGGGGCTGACTTATGTGCGGACTTGCACTATCTGATTATGCATTCAATTGCTTGACTGTTGGGAAAATGATATTTTCAAAAGAGGTTTTTAACTGAGCCAGATATTTCCTAAAGGATTTTCACGGAATTACTGTTTTCTCAAGGGTCGTACTGTCCTATATAGCATGATGGAGTGCTTTACTTATTTTCTTACCGCTCAGTTATTATTTACTCTTATTACTCATTAAGTTGGAGTACTCACTTTACTCCCTGCACCTCGTGTGCAGTTGCAGGTATTGTTCACTCGGTAGTAGGTTTTGAGCTGATTGAATGTATCACTATTGTAGCGGAGTAAGGTGACCGTCAGCGTCCGCGACACCTGATTTTTTCCTTCCTTGATTTTAATTTGATTCATGTAAATTACAGATACTGTAGTTGTGTTCAGGCTTCTTTAGATGCTCGTGACTTGTGATACCCCGGTCGGGTTGTGTTGGGTTGTAGATATTGATTATTATTGTCATTCAGTTGCATTTATCTATCCCTTTATGTTTAATAATATTGAAAGGGGCGTCGTTGTTCTGTTGGCTGGCCTTGTCTTCACGAGAGGCGCCATCATGACCAGGTTTAGGAATTTGGGTCGTGACACATATGCAAAATAGAGCTTAACACCATAAATCAAAAGCTGTATAACTAATACTAAATTTTAAACACGGGTAAGAATGTTCGTTTCCTTCAAACCAAACAATCCCTAAAACTTCAATATATCTAAAGAAAAATAATTTTCCAGTAGATGAAAAATTGTATGGTATAATCTCTGTTATCTATCTTTGCTATTATGCCTAACACCGTGCCGCATTTAAGGCTAATTAAATTTGCTCAGAGATAATTATGAGTACATTACCCATTGTAGGTTAATTAAATTGTCTAAGTATAAAGCTAATTAAATTGTCTGATAGCTAGACAAACAACACACATTGTAGGTTTACTCATTTTAAGGGATTCAATCAATTGCAATCCTAAAATTTTATGTACGAAGAAAGGCGACAAATTTATAAGCATGTGAAAATAAAAAATAAAGTTATCTGAATTATGGAATGAAGAGAAGAGTATCTACCTTAACTACCGCTTTACATTCAATAACAACGTAGGCTCCTCATCTACTGAGACATCGCCACCACACGGCAAAATATTGTATGAAAAAAAATATTGTACACGACTCTAATAGTTGGCAATGGCGGAAAGGAAGAAAAGGAACACATAAAACAAAAACACATGAATCACCAATTAGAGAATATGAGTCAAACTTGGTTTTGCTCTATTTCTAATTATTTCCAACCTATCAATGCAGAACTTCACTGAAACGGGTAAGGAGGATATGACAAGAACTTTATCCAAAAAACTGAACCATAATTTCTAACTTGTTGTTTACCATTTTTGATTATTTGGTGACGATTAAATACAAGTATTCAATCTCTTCATCATAACCAATGACTTGACATAAATAGAGTCTTCAACGAATTTTCCAGTTGGAAACTAAGGAAAGCTTTAATAGTTGATATTTTTCTTATATCCGATTTTCACTAGGTCATGGAACTTACAATTTGAAAGTTGTTTCGACCTTTTAGTTTGAATCCTTTCAATACTAAGGGAAGAATTCAGTTCTAACATGCATATATGGCAATAAATCTACATGAAATAAATTTAGTGTTACCTTTTGAAGAAATCGCAGAGAGAAGCAAATAACCCTAAAACTTGAGAGTAGAATCGATAGATATTTGTCGTCAAGGTGTAGAAATTTCAGATTTTATTAAAGTTATGAGAAGGTAAGGAAACCCTAAACTGGAGATCCTACAGAGGTGGGAACTTTTTTGCCTTTTTGGAGTTGGAGGGAAATAATTTACTAAAAGCAGGCAATATATGAAGGGAATAATTTTTTTGCTGAAAATTTTGTGGACAACTTTAGAGTGAACTTATAAAGTGGTGCTTTTAATATTACATAAATAGCACACTTGAAAGAGTAGCCATAAATATAAATAATGTTGCTAATTGTTTTAAGATTTGGTTACATCTGTAAAGCGTAGTCTATACTTCCTAAGGGCACACTCTACGAGCGTTGTTAATCTTTCGTAGCCAAAAGCCATAAACAAAGGCTACCCTTAAAAAGCGTGCGCATAGATAGTTTTGGCCACGTTTTTCAAGTGTGGGATAAAACCGGTGTAGCCTTAGGGAAAATTTGTTGTAGTGATATATATCTGCTTGTGGACTCTTTGTCAGGTAAAGTAATATCTGTTCTTAAATTTTTCTGCTTTTGCATAAAGAAATATATAACTAATTTGACGAGCATGAATAATATGAAAAAAATGCATTCTTTTTAACTATCTTGAGAGAGTTCTCAAGGACTCATGGCCTTATGTTATGATGTATTGCTTTCATATTCACAGTTCTGGAGAAACTAATTATACCACATTCAAAATAGGTTACTTGGGGACGGGGTGAAGTTATTCAAATGGGAAAGATGAGCAATAAATACATGTAATATCTTGACTTCACAGCTGTTGGGATAGAACTTAGTTATAGGTTTGGACGCAAGGATATGGCTCTCTGATTGCGCATAAACTGAATGCCTAGGTATAGGCTAACAAATTAATCATTTTCCAACTTTTAGACGTGTTTCTTACAAGGTTTCCATTAGTTATTCTAATCCCTAATCATGTTTACTCGCATTAATTTCAATTTTCTTATATAGGACGGACACAAGGCCTATATCAAGTGTTACTCAGCCACATTTAAGAGTATATTCTCATGATATCTCAAAGATCCTAGAGTTTCTGACTAGGTATCTATGAAATGAAAAAACTAGGGAGAAATATAAGAGTGTGCTGCTTGGACATTTGTCCCAGAAGGTACTTTGGAATCTATGGTATTGATTTGCTTCATCGCTATATGCCGAAACTGAATTTCCGACTTTATATACTAACTTGTTATTCAGAGAATGGAGAATCAATTCAGATATTGCATTATAGACAAGTTCAATCAAGAGATAGGTGGCCATTGCGTGGCTACTCTCCTTATGTATTTATCGAATGTTGAAAAGGGTGGAGAAACAATTTTTCCTAGATCCGAGGTAATTCCAGGTTTGTATGAATCTTCTTCTTTTTTTCTTTTCCATAGTAAGACACGAAAATTTCAGGCTGCAGAATCTCAGCCAAATATGGCTATGCAGGTGTGATTTGTCTGCATATTTATGTAGGATGTGGTGTTAATGTAACGACCCGGTCGTTCGTTTTGAGAGTTGTAGTCCTGTTCCCTTATTTATTGCTCATTTTATGTTTTTACAGTTGTTATGTGACTTGTTGGGGTAGTTTGTTCGGGTCCGGAGAGGTTTCAGAATGAATTGACACACTTAGTCTCAAGGTTGGAAGCTTAAGTTGAAAAGGTTGACCGGATGTTGACTTATATGTAAACGACTAAGAAATGGAGTTTTGATGGTTCCATTAGCTCCATTGGGCGATATTGGACTTAGGAGCGTGTCTGAATAGTGATTTGGAGGTCCGTAGTTGAATTAGGCTTAAATGACGAAAGTTGAAAATTTAGAAGTTTGACAAAGAGGGGACTTTGTGGTTACTAAGCTCAGATCGGAGTTTTGGGAGTTGGAGTAAGTCCGTGGTGACATTCGTGAATTGTGTGCAAAATATAAATTCAATTAGACGTGATTTGATAGGTTTCGGCATCGAATGTTCAAGTTAGAAGTTTAAAAGTTCATTAGGCTTGAATCGATGCGCGATATGTGCTTTTAGCATTGTTTGATGTGATTTGAAGGATCGGTTATGTTTGTATCGTGTTTTAGGACTTGTTGGTATCTTTGGTTGAGGTCGGGGGGGCCTCGAGAGTGATTCGGATCGAAATCTGATTGGATTTTGGTGTTTTCGAGGGGCTGGTATGGTTAGGTCTTGTGCACCTGCACCTACGAGGGTTAGGCCGTAGGTGTGGGACAGAGAAGCATCCATGGGGTCACGGATGCGGTTCTGGGTGAGTGGAGGCAGTTGTGTAGGTGTGAGGGAAAATGTGGCACCTGCGATCACAGATATGCGGGAAACTTGTCGCAGAAGCGGAAAAAGGCTTGGGGAGGTTGGTCCACATAAGTGGATGGACTTGCGCAGAGGTGCACCCGCAAGAGCGGGATATGGGACCGCAAAAGTGGGATGTTTGGACCTTAAGTGACCTCCGCAGATGCGGATTTGTAATCGTAAAAGCGGTGCCACAGAGGCGGCTAAATGGACCGTAGAAGCGAAACCATTGCCAGTGCATATTAAAACGAGGGTTCCGTGATTTTCATCATTTTGAGCATTTCAAGATCGGAATTAGGCGATTCTAATTGAGAGTATTTTCGAGGGGTTTCTTGAGGTAAGTCACTTGTGGTTAAATTTACTCCATAATTATGTTTCCTCGTTGATTTTTTCACCTAGATTATGTGGCTTTAAGGTGTAATTGTGGAGTTTGAGTCTAGGGATTTAGAGAGTTTAATTTAGGGATTTGAGTGACGAGTTGATATCAGATTTTGGTAAATTTGGTAAGGTTAGGCTCGTAGTTGAATGTGCTTCCGAATTTTGTGAATTTCATCGGATTTTGAGACGTAGGCCCGGTGAACTAGATTTTAGTCGACTTTTTGTTTTTGACTAAGAACTTAGTATTTTCTTATGGGATTAATTCATTTAGCTCGTGTAGATAGTATCGAACTATTTGTGGCTTGATTCGAAGCATTCGGATGGCCGTTCTCAAGGCAAGGGCTCACCGGAGTAGGGATTTGTGTAGCTTGAGATAAGTAACACTTCTAAACTTGGTTCTGAGGGTTTAAATCCCTAAATATGTGTTATATGATTGGTATGGAGGTAACACACATGCTAGGGGACGGACGTGTGGGCGTGCAGCATATAAACTGTGACTTAATTATTTTCGTGAAGTTGCATAATAAAATAATCATGCCAATACCCATATATCCTCCAAGTTAGAGAAATTGAGTTGAGACTTATGTTAATATCATGCTTAGGCTATGTGCCGATATTTTTGGAGACCCATAGAGCTCATATTACTGTTGAATTACTTGTTTAAACTTACAACTGTGAACTCAGTTTTAATCTGTTGAACTTGAAAACATGCCTACTGATCACACTCAACTGTGTCTATTAAAAGACTAAGCGGGCGTTGCAAATATAATCCGGGTTATTATGCCCAGAGTCGAATCTCACAGGGAATTAACGTATCAACTACTATTGTTAGATCACTAAATTCTCAATAATCAACTTTCTTAAAATTTATGAATTATAGTTGGCTGTGTTTTTATATTGCTATAGCTAAACAGGAATAATAAACTAAGAATTAACTAACAAGCAATTGTAAACAATAGAAGTAAAGGTCTAAGGTTATGGTTTCCCCCGTTGTTGATTTCCTTAGTTGTATGTTTCTTATAGCTATGATTTAGTTGCCTCTATCAATCATGAACTTTCCAGCTATCATAACTCTCTCTCAAATAATTATGATAATTTACTAGACGCACTCTCTCAAGCTACGCTAGCTAGATTTCATTACAATTCACATTAGATTGCACCCGAGGTATCCTTATCTCTAATCCAACCTCTAAACCCTCGGTTATGACTCTCGCCTATACTCCGGGAGTGATGTTGTTCAAACAACTATCTAAATATCTACTCTCTCTCTCAAGTAGATACATAATGAATAGGCACATCTAATTGAGGGCCCTTCAATCAACTACAACAAGAATGTAGTTGAACAAATTGGGATTAACAACCAATCAAAACTATATTAACATCACAATAAGTTCATCCACAACGGGTTCCACCAAAACCTTAGATTAGGGTTTTTAGCTATTCATGATAATGGGGAAATCAAATACTAAAAGATTCATAATCATAAATTGCAAGAAAATAAAGAAGAATAGAAACAATGATATTTTGGGTGATCTCTCAACTTGTTTTTATTGCCAAAGTACTCTCTAATAATGTTACATGCCTCCCTTGGGCGAGTCCTAGTATTTAAATAGGGTTTTGGGCTAAGAATTCCGAAATTTTCACTTCAGTCCTTCAATTTCCCGTCGCCTGCCGCGGTTCTATCACGCCCACTCTAGGACCGCGGCCAAAAGTCCTCTCTGAATCTCATATAGCAGCTCGTCGCGGTCTGGCCGCAGTTACGCCGGGACCGCGACAGTTCACCTCCAGGCCTCGTTTGTGTATTTCACATGGTTCATTTAGCGACTTTGGTGCGATTGACTTCTTTTTCGTCCGTAAATGATACAAATCCACTCCATAGCCTTCTTCTACTTTATGTAACCTGAAAAATATAAAAAGCACTAATAAGAGCATTTTGCTATCACTTTTACAATAAAAACTCTACAAGAAAGTAGTTCTTTTGAGGCTTAATCATAGTTCAATTCACCTATTATCAACACCCTACACTTAAGTCTTTGCTCGTCCTCGAGCAAGTTGAACCACACTTCTAGGCCTAATCGCTCAACGAATTACCCAGTTTTATGTCACACCCGCCATTATGAAAGAACAACCTAAGCAGTGCAACTGTCACACCTCAGATGCAGACTCTACGGCCATGCCACACACATGCTAACTCTAGTTATTCTAATAGAGGTGAAAACTTGTTGTTTCTTCCTTATTCACATGCCCTCACATCAATAATTTGAGAGAAGTTCCACACATATAGAATCAAGCACAAAGAACTTTAGATTGAAAGAATTCACTCACTCTCAGCAAAGAACATTCATATGCCACACAAATACACCATAAACTTGCCCTTAGTGTAATGCTCTACTAATTGAGTTGTTTTAGTCTAAGATCAAGAGGTCTTTATTTGGTAGTAATGTAGGCTAAGGGACGGGTAGGATATATTTGGATATAGTGACTAACCTCCCTAAGCACTTTTAATACATTCTTCCTTTTAATCCATTTCTGTGTTCAGCCCAGTCATTCTCCCACACTTGTGCCATAAGTTATCTCCACTTTTCTAAGTGCAATTGGCCTTTTTCCTTTTTTTTTTTTGCTCTGCACTATCGCAGGACCACTTATTTACAAGGTCCTTCTCTATATTTCAAGACACACACATTTTTTAATAGTCATTGCACCCTTCAAGTATTTTTCTGGTTTCTTTTTTTCTACTCCCATATCACCCCACACTTCGACTTTTACCTAATCTTTAAAAACTCAAGTACTTCTAAGAGGCAAAGGGTCAAGCTATTCAACACATGGATGCAAGTTACAACAAGGTTACCAAAGAAACAGGCTTAAGCTCAAAGGGGTTAACTATGGTAATACGTACAGATGGATTTATAATTAGATTGGCTACACAAAGAAATGCCTCAATCATATCTAATACTAAACAACTTGTATTTTGGTTTGCAAACACACAGGGCAAGTTCTAGGTATCACATGCAAACACAGAATACAGGTAATTCTCACACACACTTGGCATGTAACTGATTCCGAATTAGTTCGTCACACACTCATATGAGCATTCAAGCAAGACAAGATGTACACAATTAAGGCACAAATTATGAGTTTACACATGAGCCTAGACGTCGCACTCTCAAGTTCGTTTAATTGTTAGCAGGTGTATACATCAAAAGGGTACAGTCCTGCCCTTACCCATTCTAATCCAAGAGAGTCTTCAGAGTCTAAAAAAATCTATCTAACCCGGTTCAAGAAAAAATCCTTGGAAAAGAACCGTGGTCAAAAGCAAAACCAAGGGGGAATTACTACACTACCTAATAAGGGAAAAGAAATAAAATAAAAATATTTACGTGGACTACTTCCCTCAAGAGTACTGTCCAAGTGGTCCGTCCTCAAGAAGAGTCCTTTAACCCCTATTTTTTTTTAAGTTTTTAAGAACCGACTTTGACCCTTAAGAGACGCGTCGCCAAGTGTCCATCGTTGGGCCAAGTCAGTTATGTATAAAATGATACAACAATACAACTATAGAATTACAGCATGCTCAATATATATGTACACTCCAAAACAACACAACAACAAGTCTCCCACCCCACACTTAAAATCATGCAATGTCCCCATGTCATAACAAAAATAAAGAGCAGTAGGGTAAGAAGACTTCCCTGAGTATCAGTCGGAGTCGGAGACCGTGTCCACATGACAAGCTCTTCCCAATGCATGGAACCACGCCATCATGTGGTTCTCAGACCTAGCCTGTCGCTGAGACATAGCATCCATCCGCACATGCAGGCCATCCACCGAGGTTCTAAGGTCCTCGAGATCCTCCCCCACAGAACGTAGCATAGGCATGGTGGAATGTGATCGAGAGAGTCCTGCCCCAGTGTGGGGATAGCGAGATGGCCTGTCTCCGTCATAGGACCTCCAGGAGGGTGCCATTGGTGTTGGGGCTTCATCCTCATCATCAATATCTATGGTCGTGGGCGCATCTCTGCCCACTGAGATCCTAGAAGTCCGGAAGGGTATCTTTGCGGGCAATGTGCCATCAGTAGGATAAGTGGGAACGTCCTTAAGCAGACATAATCTAGTCACCAATGAGGGGAAATAAAACCCTTTAGACTACAGTGAGGATCGGAGGATCATTTCATCACCAATAAGTCACGCCGCATCAAAGTTATGCTTGGTGACAAAGCACCACCAGTAGAGCCCATAGGTGGTTGACATCGGTTGAGTTGCTCATGGGCAGGAAACGACTGCAAATGACATTAAACCAGCACTTGGCCTTGTGAGTGAAGGACTTGGAGTGGAGGGTGATGTTTTCCTGTATCCAAGTTGGTTGGACATTCGTGCAGATTGTTTCAATCATGGTCTCCCAAGTGACCCCATGAGCGTCGAGGTAATGATCAACATCACCTCTGAATTGGGGCAACTGCAAAACCTGGCAAATATTAGGAATGGAGGTATCCACCACCTTGCCACGCACAATTACCTCCCGGCTAACATGTTCCGGGCAGTTGGCATAGAATTCCCGGACTAGCATAGGATTCGCTGTTTCGGGCTCATCAAACAAAAATTCCATCTCCCTCCATCATATCTCTTCATACATGTCTGGGCTTTCCATGTGGAGGGCAGCCCTATCCACAACAATCTCTGGGATGAAGGTTTTTGTGGCTTTCGCATGAAATACGTCCTCCGCCCCCGGAGACTCAAACCTAGTTTCATCATATGTAGGCCCCTGGGAAGAACTAGCCGAGCCTCTTTGCCTTTTTCGTGCCATAGTACCTGCAATAAGACAGGGCAACTATCAAATGCATCCTAAACTGGGCCATGCGAATGGTTACTCAGACTTCGCCACCCGCTGGCACTAAACAGTTATCATTGGCCAACAATGCTAAAATACCTAATTGCTAAGTGGCCCCAATTGGCCAACCCTTACTACGATTACTTCACACCCCCATCAACAAGTCAAATTCTCCCATAATACCCCACACACCTTTCAGCAGTGAAATATGTCAACCACCACCACTAGAACCAATTAAGATGAGCACAAATTGCTCCAAAATGTACAACACATTCCCAAATTTTCGGCCATATAGGCCCAACCACCAAACTTCACCCTAAAAATTGTTGTTAGGTCTCTAAACACATTACAAATCTCCCCCAAAAGTTAAGTTCCATGAAACCCAACATCTAATCATCAACAATGGCAAAAAGGAGCAAATAAAAGAGAAAACCAAGAAAAAGATACAAGTTATACACTACAACATAATCTAGGGTTAGGAAAACTAATTTACACTAACTATTTGAAGAAAAGAAAAGAGAAGAGAATAAAGCTTACCTTGTACATGAGATAAGAGAGTTGATGAAGAACAAATTTGGGGAAGAATGGGGGTTAGGGTTTTGTGAGGAAGAAGATAAAGGAGAAAAAAATGAGAGAATAGAGAGAAAAGGGGGGAGTTGGTCGTGGGGGGAAAGTGGGGAATTAGGGGGTTAGGATTATTATGAAGGGGGGGGGGGAACAAAATAGAAGAAAGAATAAAAAATAAAAAAAAATTCAGAAAACTTACCTGCTGGGCCCATCGCTGTACTACCGCGGTCCTACCGTGGTCACGCTAGGACCGCGGTAGACCAGGTTCAGAGAGCACGTTTGACCGCGATCCTACCACGTCCACACTTGGACCGCGGTAGAAAAAGTTCAGAGAGGGTGTTTTACCACGGTCTTACCGCAGCCACACTTGGACTGTGGTAGAAAAAGTTCAGAGGGCTTGTTTGACTGCGGTCCAACCGGGGTTACTCCGGGACTGTGGTCAAAGTATTTTTCTAGTACTACTTTTTTTTTTATTATACAGTTATACATTACACTTATAATGAATTCGTGGGTTGCCTCCCACGCAGCGCCTAATTTAACATCGCGGCACGACACAAATAGTGGAGTTCCTATTCCTCGTTCACGTACTGGGGTTCTTTGAAACTGGTCACCACTGTATCCCCTTTTTCTTCAGCTGATCCCAGGTAATGTTTCAACCTTTGTCCATTGACGGAGAATTTGTTCGTCCCGTCTTTTGATTCAATCTCAACCGCTCCACTTGCAAACATTTTCACCACTCTGAATGGCCCAGACCATCGGGATTTCAACTTACCCGGAAACAATCTCAACCGTGAATTATAGAGCAATACCATGTCCTCAGGTTTGAAATGTCGCTCAACAATGTTCTGGTCGTGTAACCTCTTCATTCTTTCCTTATACAATCTTGTGCTCTCAAAAGCAAGATGTTTGAACTCGTCAAGCTCATGCAACTCGGTAATTCTAGTTGTGCCTGCAGCTTAAATATCTAAGTTCAACTACTTCAATGCCCATCACGCTTTATGCTCAAGTTCAACTAGCAGGTGACATGCCTTTCCAAACACCAACTTATATGGTGACATACCAATTGGTGTTTTAAATGCTATCCTATAGACCCAGAGTGCGTCATCTAGCTTCCTCACCCAATCAGTTCTTGTGGCGTTCACTGTCTTGGTCAACACACTCTTGATTTCTCTGTTGGACACTTCCACCTGTCCACTAGTTTGCGGGTGATACGGAGTAGCCACCTTGTGGCGCACGTCATACTTAGCAAGCAACTTTTCCAAGGCTCTATTGCAGAAGTGAGTGCCTCCGTCTCTGATAATGGCTCGTGGTGTTCCAAATCGAGTGAATATGTTCTTCTTCAGGAATCCCACCACTACTCTTGCATCATTAGTGGTTATGCAATAGCTTCTACCCACTTGGACACGTAGTCCACAACAACCAGTATGTATTTATTTCCAAAGGAGCTGACGAAAGGACCCATGAAGTCAATTCCCCTGACATCAAACACTTCCGCCTCTTGAATCAGGTTCATGGGCATCTCGTGGCGATGGGAAATTGTTCCCAGTCCTCTGACATTCACTGCAGCCCTTTACCCATAGGTGTACGTCTCTAAACACTGTTGGACAAAAGAATCCGGCCTCAAGAACTTTCGCCGCTGTCCTAACTCCTCCAAAATATCCTTCGTATGCCGATACGTGACAAGCCTGCAAAACAGAAGATTGTTCTATCTCGGGCATACACCTCCGAATCATATTGTCAACACATATTCTAAACAGATAAGGCTCATCCCAATAATACATGCGGCTATCATGATAAAATTTCTTTCTTTGGGAGGATAAGAGGTCATGAGGAACTATACCACTGGCTAGGTAAGTAGCAAAATCTGCATACCATGGCGCTTCCTCAAGATTAGTAGCAAGCAGCTGCTCGTCTGGAAAAGTTTCCAGGATCTCTTCGACCTCGATTGCTTTTTCAGCTCGTTCAAGTCGTGATAGATGATCAACGACTTGATTTTTTGTGCCCTTACGGTCACGAATTTCAAGGTCGAATTCTTATAACAGCAACACCCAACAAATCAGGCGCGACTTAGACTCCTTCTTTTCAATTAAGTACCTAAGAGCTGTGTGGTCAGTATATACAATTACCTTGGAACCAATCAGATATGATCGAAACTTGTTGAAGGCAAACACCACGGCCAACATCTTCTTCTCAGTCATAGTGTAATTCAGCAGGGCTCCACTCAGCGTTCTACTAGCATAGTATATTGGATGCATCAGGTTGTCCTTTCGTTGACCCAGCACTGCCCCCACTATGTAGTCACTAGCATCACACATGAGTTCGAACGGTTGCTCCCAGTCGAGGGCAACTATGATAGGTGCTGTGACCAGCCTCTTTTTCAGCTCCTCGAATGCTACTATGCAATCATCAAAAAACAAGAAAGGGTGACCTTTTTCTAACAACTTACAGAGAGGGTTGGCGATCTTTGAGAAGTCTTTTATGAATCGCCGATAGAAACCGGCATGCCCGAGGAAGCTTCTGATTGCTTTTACTGAAGTTGGAGGGGGTAGCTTTACTATCACATCTACCTTAGCACGATCCACCTCAATTCCTTTTCTTGACACCCGGTGTCCCAAGACTATGCCTTCTTGTACCATAAAATGGCACTTTTCCCAATTCAGAACCAGATTAGTCTTGATACACCGTTTCAACACACGAGTTAGATTTATCAGGCACTCATCAAATAAGTTCCCCACCACTGAGAAGTCATCCATGAACACCTCCATTATATCCTCTACCATGTCAGTAAATATGGCCATCATGCACCGTTAGAATATGGCGGGTGCATTGCATAGGCCAAAGGGCATCCTCTGAAAGGCATAAATGCCATACGGGCAAGTGAAAGAGGTCTTCTCTCTGTCCTCCGGTGCAATGGA
>MU700889.1:21013-42394 GCA_026770625.1 Nicotiana glauca | reverse complement strand
TCTCACAATCAATTAGAGCTCTTCCCGTGGCCAGGAATGGTCTTCCCAAAATGATGGGAATCTCTTCATCCACCTTACAATCTAGGATCACAAAATCTGCAGGGAAGACAAATTTCCCTACCTGAATCAGCACATCATCTAGAATTCCATAGGGTCGTTTCACCGTCCTGTCAGCCAGCTGCAACAACATAGAGGTGGGTCTAGCTCTTCCAGTGACCAACCTCTTATAGATTGCTAGGGGCATAAGATTGATGCTGGCCCCTAGATCACACAGTGCCTTAGCAAAAGCAAAATTTCCAATAGTGCATGGAATTGTAAAGCTCCATGGATCAGACAACTTTTCAGCAATTGATCTAGTTACCACTGCACTACAGGTCTGAGTAAGTGTAACTGTGGCCAAGTCTTGAAAATCAAACTTTCAGGACATTAAGTCTTTCATCATCTTTGCATACCCAGGCATCTCCTTCAAAGCGTCAATCAATGGTATATTTACCTGGATTTGCTTCAGCATGTCAAAGAATTTCTTGTATTGCTCCTCCTTTTTGTACTTAGCCAACCTCTAGGGGAAGGGTGCAAGGGGTATCTTCTTCCCAATCACTTGGGACTGATCTTTATCAGCTGCTACCTCTACTACTGATTCCTGGACTTTTTAGCGTCTTTCTCGGTCTTATTCTGAATGCAATTTTCTTTTTGAGCAGGCTGGATTGTTACCTCTGTCAGTTCCGTTGATTCATCTAGCTCAATGGGCACTGGTATGAGTGTCTCAGCCTGTCTAGCTTCTCGAGCCCTTTCTTGCTCTTCATACAGATCTCTGCCATTACGTAGACTTACTGCCATCAGCTGCTTCAGTCCTTGGCCTTTTGGATTTATCTAAGTGTCTGCATGTAGTTTTCCTTGAGGATGATTGTTCAGGGACATCGAAATCTGGCCCACCTATACTTTGATATTTTTGATTGTTGCATCATGGGCATCGACTCTTTCATTAATTTTTGCATTAGAGCCAATAACCTGCTGCATCATTACTTCAAGTCTAGTAAACACATCTTTCTGCCTTCCACCATGTTGCTGCTGAGGTGGGTGATACCCTTGCTGCTGATTCTGATTGTTGTATCCCTGTGGTCGTGGGTAAGGTTCCATTGTTGGGGGGTCTTATACCTCCCATGTTCCCGGTGTTGAACTGTGGCTGTGGTGGCCTATATTGCTGATTTTGTTGACCCCAATTCTGACCACCGTGTCTCTGGCCGCCATAATTAGACACATAGTTCATGTCTTCAGGGTAGTGATGATGATCGTGTTCTGCATTCCATTGATTACCAACTGGCTGACTAATGCAAGATGCACACAATCCCCCATTGGTAGTATCAACAATATGTACCTGCTGTTTCTGCCCTGACTCTTCCACCTTCTTGGTGGGTATGCTCATCTGTGTCAATAAGGCGGCCATGTTTTTCGCCATAGAATTGGATGGATCTTAAGGAACTGAGTGCACCACTGGAGTGATGGGTGCACCTCTGGTTACCTAGCCCAAATTTTGTGCCATCTTGTCAAGCAGACTCTGGTCCTCTCTCCATGTTTTGCTCAAGAATGCCCCACCGGCTGAAGAATCAACAATGTTCTTTACACTATCTGACAATCCCATGTAGAACTGCTGCCCTAACATTAGATCTGGAACACCATGGAATGGACATATTACCAACATCCCTTTAAAACGTTGCCATGTTTCATGCAAAGTTTCCATCGGTCTCTGTTTAAAACTCAAAATCTCATCAATTTGTCTTGTTGGGTAGATGGAACTTGTTGTGGAATTGCTTGAGTAGTTCATCTCACGTTGCTATAGAATTTATGGGGAGTGAATTCAGCCAAGTCTGGGCAGCTTCTGTCACTGAGAATGGAAACAATAACAGTTTGATTACTTCCGGAGTTACATTAGGTTGCCTTTGGGTTATGCAGATAGACAAGAAATTCTTCAAATGCTGCTGAGGATCTTCAACTTGTGACCCCGAAAATAGTCCCTTATTCTGCAACAAGTGCAGCATGTTATTGGTGATCTGGAATGACTCAGCCTGTATCTGCGGAACTACTATCGCTGTGGATAGATTCTCAGCTATGGGTTATGCCGAGTCATAGAGAGCGGCCTCTAGCACTGGCGCTATTGGTGCTGGTGGATTTTCCTAGTTATCACCCATGATTGTTTCGAATTGTGTGGTTGTTGGTTGTTGTTTGTTTTGTCGGTTGGCCCAATTCAGAGACCTTAAAACTTTCTCGGAATCCGATAATGCTTCTAATACTTCACCTGATCTCGATGAGTTTCTAGGCATGCACCTGTGCAACCAAGTCAACAAACGTTAAAACTTCAATGTAAAATTGATTATAGAGAAAATCGACTACACTAAGAATTTTGTACTTCTTTCAATTGTAATTGATAACACCGTTAATTTTACGGCAACGGCACCAAAATTTGATCATGCTTAACTGTGTCTATTAAAAGACTAAGCGGGCATTGCAAATATAGTCCGGGGTATTAGGCCCAGAGTCGAATCCCACAGGGAATTAACGTATCAACTACTGTTGTTAGATCACTAAATTCTCAATAATCAACTTTCTCAAAATTTATAAATAATAGTTGGCTGTGTTTTTATATTGCTATAGCTAAACAGGAATAATAAACTAAGAATTAACTAACAAGCAGTTGTAAACAATAGAAGTAAAGGTCTAAGGTTATGGTTTCCCCCGTTGTTGATTTCCTTAGTTGTATGTTTTCTATAGCTATGATTTAGTCGCCTCTATCAATTATGAACATTCCAGCTATCATAACTCTCTCTCAAGTAATTATGATAATTTACTAGATGCACTCTCTCAAGCTAAGCTAGCTAGATTTCATTACAGTTCACTTTAGTTTGCACCCGAGGTATCGTTATCTCTAATCCAACCTCTAAACCCTCAGTTATGACTCTCGCATATACTCCGGGAGTGATGTTTTTCAAACAACTACCTAAATATGCACTCTCTCTCAAGTAGATACATAATGAATAGGCACAGCTAATTGAGGGCCCTTCAATCAACTACAACAAGAACGTAGTTGAACAAATAGAGATTAATAACCAATCAAAACTATATTAACATCACAATAAGTTCATCCACAACAGGTTCCACCAAAAACTTAGATTAAGGTTTTTAGCTACTCATGATAATGGGGAAATCAAATACTAAAAGATTCATAATCATAAATTGCAATAAAATAAAGAAGAATAGAAACAATTATGTTTTGGGTGATCTCTCACACTTGTTTTTCTTGCCAAAGTACTCTCTAATAATGTTACATGCCTCCCTTGGGCAAGTCCTAGTATTTAAATAGGGTTTTGGGCTAAGAATTCCGGAATTTGCACTTCAGTCCTTCAATTTCCCGTCGCCTGTCGTGGTTCTACCGCGCCCACGCTAGGACCGCAGCCAAAAGGCCTCTCTGAATCTCATAGAGCAGATCGCCGCGGTCCGGCCGAGGTTACGCCGGGACCGCGGCATTTCACCTCCAGGCCTCGTTTGTGTATTTCACATGGTTCATTTGGCGACTTTGGTGCGATTGGCTTCTTTTTCTTCCAGAAATGATACAAAACCACTCCATAGCCTTCTTATACTGTATGTAACCTGAAAAACATGAAAAGCACTAATAAGAGCATTTTGCTATCACTTTTACAATAAAAACTCTACAAGAAAGTGGTTCTTTTGAGGCTTACCCATAGTTCAATTCACCTATTATCACCTACATTTATGTAATGTTATTTCTATATTGAACTGGACCTACTGAGCTCATCATTACTTTTATTCCAGAGGTTAGATTTGTTACTTATTTAGTTGGTTGTACTCACGCTACACCCTGTGCCTCATATGCAGATACAGGTGTTTCCGGTCACGTCGGTTGATTTGCAGAGGCTGCATCTTCGAAGATTACGAGGTAACTGCTTGGCGTATGCAAACCCTGACTCTTCTCCTTTATCATGCAGTTTATTTTTCAATTTTTACTTTCCAAACAGTGTTCCATACTATGTTTCCATATGGATGCTCATATCCTATTTTAAGAGACTTCTCCTTTATTTAAATTGTTTTGGTAATTTTCAAAGATTCAAAATGTTGGGAAATGTCGGCTTGCCTAATACTATGATAGGATCCACCACGATGGGTTGGTTTTGGGTCATGACAAGTTGGTATCAGAGCCTAGGTTGCATAGGTCTCAGGAGTCATGAACAGGTTTAGTAAACTCTTGCGGATCGGTATGGAAACATCGGTACTTATCTTTGAGAGGCTGTCGATCCGTTAAGAAACTTCAGATTCTTGTATTCTTGTCATGCGGATTTGTTAATTCTGGTAACTAAACTTATGTTGTTCTATTCTCTCACCAATATGAGGACATGTGCTACTTGTCAGGATGAATAGCCACTTGTACCACTGGCTAGGGCCACGAGAGGCTGGGGTCGCGACAGGGGCATAGGTGCAGCTCGTATAATAGCTAGAGCAGCACCTGCAACTCCACCTGTTGCTCCAGCTCAGGAGCAGGTACCAGATATGGTTGAGCCAGTGGGGCCAGCTCAGGCACCAGCTGTGCCCATTGTGATTCCAGGCTTTTAGGAGGCTTTGGCCCAGATTTTGACTGTATGCACCAGCCTTGCTTGGGCGGTTTCTGTTCCGGCCACACCAGCCACTTCTCAGGCCAGGGAAGGTACTTAGACTCCCGCTGCCCGTACTCCAGAGCAGGTGATGTAGGAACTTCAACACCGGGGTACTACCAGCCCAGCAGATTACAGTTACCCAGGCCCAGGTGGGTCCCGTTATGACTAATGATGAGCAGAGGAGACTAGAGAGAATTGGGAGACTAGCCTCCATCATTCAGTGGGGCTGAGTCTCAGGATACCCAGCACTTTTTGGATAGGTGCCAGGGGATTCTTCGCACGACAGGTATTTATGAGACCAATAGGATTTCATTCACTACTTTTCAGTTTACTAGGACTGCCTTCATATGGTGGTAGGCTTATGAGAGGCGCAGGCTGGTTGGTGCAACAACTTACATGGCGTGAGTTCTCCATTCTCTTCTTCGAGAAGTTCGTGCCACAGCCTTGTAGGGAGGAGCTGCGTAGATAGTTTGAGCAGTAACGATTCAGCCAGTTTTTTTATTAGTAGCCCCGTTTCCCTATTTACTGCTCATTTTATGCTTTACAATTATTATGTGACTTGCCAAGGAAGTTGGTTCGGGTCCGTAGAGGTTTCAGAATGAATTGAGACGCTTAGTTTTAAGGTTGGAAGCTTGAGTTGAAATGGTTATCCGGATGTTGTCTTATGTGTAAAAAAACTCTGGAATGAAGTTTTCATGGTTCCATTAGCTCTGTTGGGTGATTTTTGAAGTAGGAACGTGTCTGGATAGTGATTTGGAGGCCCGTAGTTGAATTAGGCTTGAAATGGTGAAAGATGAAAATTTAGAAGTTTGATCGAGAGTGGACTTTGTGTTTACCTGGCTTAGATCGGAGTTTTGATATTTGGAGTAGGTCCGTGGTTTCATTCATGACTTCTGTGCAAAATGTGGGGTCAATCATATGTGATTGATAGGTTTCAGCATCGAATGTAGAAGTTAGAAGTTTAAAAGTACATTAGGTTTGAATCGATGCGCGATTCATGCTTTTAGCATTGTTTGATGTGATTGGAAGGCTTGACTTAGTTCGTATCATGTTTTAGGACTTGTTGGTATGTTTGTTGAGGTCTCGGGGGCCTCAGAAGTAATTCTGATCGAAATCGGATTGGCTTTTAGAGTTTTGAAGGGACTGGTGTGGTCATGTCTGGTGGTGCAACCGCACCTGCGAGGGTTAGGTCGCAGGTGAAGAGACGTAGAAGTGGCTATAGGGTCGCGGATGTGGTTGTGGGTGAGTGGAGGCAGTTGTGTGAGTGCGAAGGAAAATGCCGCACTTGTGATCACGCAGATGCGTGAAACTTGTCGCAGAAGCGTAAAAAGGCTTGGGGAGGTTGGTCCGCGAAGAGGATGGATTTGTGTAGAAGCGCACCCGCAGGAGCGGGATATGGGACCCCAGAAGCAGGATGTCTGGACCTTAAGTGACCTTCGCATATGCAAATTTGTAACCGCAAAAGCGGTGCTGGATATGCTGATGGACCACAGAAGCAGAACCACTAGCAGTGCATATTAACTTGATTTCAAGTGTGATACAATGGTAAATGTGACTTACAGGAATTGTGGACGAAAATATGACTAAGTGTTCTTAGGAATGCGGACCGCTTTTAAATTGTGCGGACCACAAAGTTGTTAATGCTATAGTAGAAGAGCGTTGCGGCCACACATTTATCTTGCGGACCGCAAAATTGAGATGTTAAAAATACCAACCCTCTAAAGTTTAAGTTTGTTAGTGCAGAGGTCGATCTCCGACCGAACCTGAAGTGGTAACAAATTTATTAAGTTTCTTAGTTTAACAGGATATACTTTTGTGAATGATCTTATGATCAAAGATTAGCTTATCAAGAAGTAGGTAATTCTTCTTGGTCCCTCTTAATATTTATCATCATTGAAAATAAACTATTACTTGAATATTTTATCTGCTTCTTCCCAGATTCCTCTGTATCATACCAGCAAACAATCTTAAAAAAAATCATTTGTTTTCTCTTTTTCTTAATTTTTATTTTATTTTTTATTCTTTAGCCATAACAACTTAAACCATCACAAAAACTTAATTCAGATACATTGTAGCACTAGATCTAATTTGCCAGAAAGGAAAAGAGTATATTAATTACTGAATAATTGGTGCATTAAAATGTAATATTCACTTGCATCTTCCGCTATTTTTCACCGATCCGTATGTGTGCATATACAGTGCACATGTAAGATAAAAGTTCGATATCCGGGGCGGCTCAAGCTCATATGTGACCTAAAGCAAAATTTTAATACGAGGCCTAAATTTTTTATAAAAAATTATAATATATATTTTTATTTGAAGTATATTGATCTTCTAGCTTTTTGAGATAAAAAATTGTTAATAATTTTTTTATAATCGATTTTTTCCATTAATTCCTTTTCAATTGATATTATAGCCAACCCATTCAATCCCTTGAGACATTGTTTATCTTAACTTTTATCAATTTTATTTTTATAAAATTTGTTATCGTTGAAGAAACTGTTATAGGAGCTAATAACACTATTTTATAAGCAATATAAATATTTGGAAAAGAATCAATCCATTTTATTTGACTGAGTATATAGTATCTTCTATTTGTACTATTTTTTCTCTTCAAATCAATTTTAATTCACAAGTTAGAAAATATTTTCATATCCATTTTTAAATAAGCCAAACGATTATTTTATTTAAATTTCTAGAAAATTTCTTTCGTTTTATATGAAAATTTTTACATTTGTACTAAAACTCTAAATTTTATTTTATTTAAATTCTATTATATACCAATTATTTCTAAAAAGTAGGGCCCCCAGAATTGGGGGCCTAATGCACACGTAGAGCTGTCAATATGGGCCGTGCCGAGCCCACGTGGGCTTTAGCAATTGATAGGCTGGGCTGGGCTGGGCTAGCCCACCATTTTGATGGGCCTTATAATGGTCAATCCACCCCAGGGCTATGTGGGCCACGGGCCCCCACGGGCCGGCCCATTATTTTTAAAAATAGAATTTTATATTTTTTCTTTAATTTCTGACCTAAAGAAAGATAATTATTTAAAAGTTAAAAAAATATCTTATTGGAAAAAATACGCAAAACTTAATAACTTTTTATATTGTTCCAATATATCACAATAAATACTAAAAAAAAGGTAAAAGACAGGACTATATATTATTCATTAAAAGTCAAAACTAAAACAAACTATTCAAGAGAACGTTCATGATGTTTATGAGATATCCATCACATCATCTTCATCAAACACATTTGAATCCGCTTGTGACAAGGTTGTTTTAACATCTTCACTTTCCTCTACAATTCATATGCAATATTAATTAGTTAAATATTAAAAATAATTAAATTTTAATAATTAATAATATTTAAATTCACATAAAAAATATTACCAGTTTGGGTTCGGGAAAACATGTGCAGCCAATTTCAAGTAGTAACAAGGGTTTGGACATTTTCATAATAAATGTAACTTCTGTACTTTGTAAGAACAAGCCACTAATACTAAATATTGATTCCGATGGTACAATGGTAATAAGAATGCTAAGTACATCATGTACCATTATTGAAAGATCGAGATATTTTCTAGAATGGTCCTTCCAATACGTGACAATATCATCTCTTGAAACTTCTCAAGATCAAGTTTTAGTTTCTCTTAGTAATGATCCAATTATGACTTTCCATATCTAAAGGCAGTATATTTTTTATTTTTTATATATTTTATTAGGCCCACGGACCGGTCTGACCCAGCATCAGTCAAGCCTCGCGGGCCACGGGCTTACTCGGACCGGGCTTAAAAGCTTCATTTTTAAATGAGTTCCAAAAATTCTAGCCCAACCCTATTAAATCACGGGCTGAACTGGACTGACCCAACGGGCCAAGCCCATATTAACGGCTCTATCCACACGGCGTATTAGACCAGGCATTAGAGCCAGCCCTGGACGATATATAGAAAATTACTTTACAATATCATTACCAAGTTTGTACTAAGGTTGATGTATTGTTGATGTTTAATTCCACAATACGAAATGTGTTGTTTATTGGCAAAAAAGTAAAAAAAAGAACAGTGAGGATTCTATTTACTAAACGCGTCAGTGTCCCGTCCTTTTGGAAACTAATAACCACGTAGTGCTGATCCATTATTTTCCTAGTTGTTCTCGGACTCAAAATTAAATGAGAATTGGCATTTTGGTAAGTATGAAACGTAGGTCCCATGTTTTCCCAGTTCTTCTATGACTCAAAATCATAATTCTCATTAGGGCATACAAGAAAATCGATAAATCGCATCAAACCGATAATCCGAATTAAATCGAGAAAAAAAATTCGATCATGGATTGGTTTGACTTGGTTTGGTATTGAAAAAAATAACCCAACCACAATTGGTTTGGTTTTAACTAAAAAAAGTAAAACCGAAACCAAACCAACCCGATATTACATTTATTCAATTTTTATAAATATTTTATACATATAAATATTTATTTTTAATACAATTCATAAATATTTCATAAACTTTTTCGCAATTTTATCTTTAAACATATTGTTTCAAGTTTGGAATTAACATTTTTGAACGGTCCAATAAATTTTATAGTTCATAAAGGTAGTAATTCAAATAAACTTCACATCAATAATAATGTCAACTAAGAAAATTCAATTCAACACTAGAAATGACAATACTGTGGATATTTATTTTTTAATTTTGCATTGTTTATATTGACAATGCATAACTTAATTTATCTTTTTCTTTAATGCTTAGTTGTGTAACTAATATAATTATAGTTGTACTTATTTAAGCATGACTTATATAGTATTTTTAGATTATGTTAATATTTATTATGGCTTATTACTTAGTAATATTTTCTTTATGGATTTTAGTATTTTTGTTATTAAATATTTTAGTACAATGTTATGACGAATCTCATATTATTGTATTATTTTCTTGAAAACTACATTATATAGTTGTATCCTTGTAGGATTAGAGAAGTATATGGAGCACAAGTTATATATTTGTTCTATGAAGACTTATCGGAAAAAAAAAATCCGAAAAACCCGAGAAAATCCGAGATTGAAAAACCCGATTTCGTTGGTTTGGTTTGGTTTGGTTTATAGATTTAAAAATCCGACACTATTGGCTTGGTTTGGTAATTGAAAAATTCGAACTAACCCGGTCTATGTACACCCCTAATTCTGATAGGACTATCGTTTTACGACATAGAAGTAGAGCCTTTTTCGTATGTAAGCAATGTAGGGCACACACTTTCATAATTTTCCTAATTCTCGGACTCAAAATCCTAATTATTATAGGATTATGGTTTTACTATAAAAGTGCATACAAATACATTAATCAACCACTACGCGTCTTCTACTTCAAAATCAAGAAACAACAAATTCCTTTCCAAAATCAGTACTCACTCAAAGAAATATGTCAGTTGCAACTACAGGAACAACACCAGTAAGGCAATGGTCTAATTTTGCTAAAAACTCTTATGTGTGCGTGAAAGGTTCAAAATCTATTACTTACATGCTTAGACAACAAAAGAAGTGTACGCTTCATCTCAGCAAAACCTCCCTTGATAAGGTTGGTTTGCCTCTTAAAGTTTCGATTACTGTTATGTCCTTCGTCATCACTTTCTACTAGTTCTGGTAAAAATTACATACTTGATCACAAAACCGAGCTCACATTTTGGATTCCATATGATGAAATCTTCTCGGACGATGCTCGTGATATTATGTCAAAAATTATCTACCAGATGAATTTTCCTTTTTCCTTGGAGGATAAGGTAAATTGGAGAGACACAATACAATATGGCAAAATTGAGATAACTACCATTTTGAAAAACAAAGACATGTTGATTTCCAAAATAGTGGACTCTGTGAGGAGCATGATGGATTCTCCAGCTTCGCCTGACGACAAAGTTCATAGCTTTATGAATTTGGAAATTTTGAAGGTCACTCGTCTACCCCAAATAGAATTTTTGAATAAACTTAAGAATATTGAACCAGACCATATTATTTAGGCACGAAAAAGGCCTCAAGGAATTATCGGTTCACAACTCGAAAAGATTGATTCTTTGCAGAAGGATTTGGGATTGCAAAAGATGAAATTTGTAAGTGAAGGTTCAAATCTTTTGGAGATGTGCTTGATTTGCAGGGAAGATTTCTCACTTGGCTCGACCGTTTTATGCTTAAAGTCATGTTCCCATATTTATCATGAAACATGTTTTCTTGAATGGCTTCTGAAAAATAGATCCTCCCAATATTGTCGGTCCGAATTAAAGTAGATTTGAAATTTTTGTAATTTATGTTGTTTTCAGTATGATGTAAACATCAATGTCTCTTTATGTACATGTGCTATTATTGCTTTTGTTAATTTGTTAAATGTTGAGGTGCATATTGAGTTACTTTTACAAGGTCGGATGAAAAATGATGCTATGCTTTTCTTTTTTGTTCTGTTTCTTATTCAATTTTATTAATGTAATCCAAGACCCTTATAGTGTTTGGAGTTTCAGGAGTAAATTTCTTGGATAGTCAACTAATTTGTGGAAACATTCGTTCAATGTCACACTTGTTTCTTTTAGGATAACACAGTCACTCAACTATTGTCTTTTGACTAAAAAAATTTAAATTTCACATATTTGACATCCCATGTTATAATTAAAACCTCATTTTTTAATAATAAAATTCATTTAACCCATGACCTTCGTACCAATTTAATCTACTCAATCTAAAACAGGTCTACTTTAATCAGTGGCGGAGCTAGCCCTTCCGATACAAGTTCGGCTGAACCCAATAACTTTTGTCCAAACTCTGTATTTGTCTTAAAAATTATTGAACTATGCACAAATTATTAATTTAGAACTCAATAACTTAAAATAATTAAAATACTGAACCCACAAACTTTAAACTCTGGCTTCGCCTTTGACTTTAATTACGTAATACTGCAATTGCCAATGTAGTGATCCCCTACTTGCCAGAATCCTCTTATTGGGTTTTCACCAATGCTTAATGATAATAATACTAATTATTAATGATGGCGAGCACGTAAGTTTTGGCCAATATATAAATTACTTCTAAAAATTTCAATTTTTTAAAAAAAAATTATTTTATAGAATTTTAGAAATTTTTCTATATTTGATTTGATTTGATTTGTGCGTATTTATATTTGATGCATTTTTAGTAGCATTTTAAATCCTAAGAAAAATTCAAAAACATTTTAATCTTTACATTTTCTTAGATTTTAATGGCATAATTAATTGTATTTTTAAAACACTAAAATACCAAAAATTCATTTGTCACTTTACATGCATTTTTAGTTACATAAATCAGTTAATTTTTAGAAAAATAGGTCATTAGGTTAATTTTGAAAATTAGTTGGAATTAGGAGTGTTAATAAAATGGCTAAATTTGAGAGTTAAATTGAAGAAATAAAGAAAGGAAAGAGGGGCTGCCGAATTGGGCCAGATACAGCAGCCCAATATCCATGCAAGGTCTGCCCAGACCAAATCCACCCCAACCCAACTCCCAAATCCGGTCCAGTCCCCCAATCCCAAAACGACCCGATCCAAGCTAATCCCCACCCTTCATCTAAATTGATCCAACGATCGGAACTAACCCCTTTGGCTCATGAAAATGTCTGAACCAACCTCCAAACCCTAGAGACCATCTCACTTCTTCATCTCCCTCACCCTCTCTCTCCATCCGCCCAGAGCCGCCGCCGGGAATTGCCCTATAGCGGCAGCCAACCTCCAAACATCCCGAATGTTTCACCAAATAATCCCCACATTCCCCTCTCCCAAAGCCCTTAACCATTTTATTCAAACCCTTCCCATTTTTCTCCATTTTTAGTTCTAAAAGTCACAAAAAAAATCCTAGCTTATCTGTCTCTTCTCGATTCCGGCTAGAATTTCGATGATCTTTCAACACTCGCCTATCTCATCTCAGGATCCATTGATGCCATGAAGCCACTGCTCATTCTAGGATTCCACTCTTTTTGATTTCTTTTAAACTGGCTATTGGTTGATGTCGCTACATGTAGCACTGGGTCTGTCTTCAAGCGTGAGCCAGTGCTCGTGTGACGACAACGACCATTGCCCGGATTCCTTGTGGCCGCCATTGACGTTCCCCGTTAGGTAATCACTCTTTCTCTGGGCTTCAGTTTCTTAAAATTGCATATTTTTAGACTGATTTGTTTAGTTTGTTTGGAGTTGGCATGACTGAAATTATTTTCCTAGTTGTTCTCGGATTATCGTAGGGCCCATGCTTTCCTATTTCTTCTCGGACTCAAAATATTTAATCTCATAGGACACACGCTTTCACTATTTTCCTAGTTCTTCTCGGATTCAAAATCCTTATGGTTTTACGTACTATAAAAGTGCATACAAATGCATTAATCAACCACTATACATTTTCTACTACAAAAACAATCCCTCTTCAGAATACAATTCAAGAAACAACAAATTCCTTTCCAAAATCACTCACTCTAAGAAATATGTCGGCTGCGGTTGCTGCAGGAACAACAACACTAAGACAATGGTCTAATTTTGCAAAAAATTCTTATGTGTGCGTGACAGGTTCAAAATCCACTACTTACATGCTTAGACAACAAAAGAAGTGTACGCTTCACCTCAACAAAACCTCTCTTGACAAGGTTGGTTTGCCTCTTCAAGTTTCGGTTACTGCTATGTTTTGTCCTTCATCATCACTTTCTACTAGTTTTGGTAAAAATCACATACTTGATCACAAAACTGAACTCATATTTTGGATTCCGTACGATGAAATCTTCTCGGACGATGCTCATGATATTATGTCGAAAATTATCTACTTGATGAATGTCCCTTTTTCCTTGGAGGATAAGCTAAATTGGAGAGATACAAAACAATATGGCAAAATTGAGATAACTGCCATTTTGGAAAGCAAGGACATGTTGATTTCCAAAATAGTGGACTCTGTTAGGAGTATGATGGATTCTCCTGCTTCGCCTAACGACAAAGTTCATAGCTTTATGAATTTGGAAATTTTGAAGGTCACTCAACTATCCCAAATAGAATTCTTGAATAAGCTTAAGAATATTGAACCAGACCACAATACTCGGGCGCGGAAAAGGCCTCAAGGAGTGATCAGTTCACGACTCGAAAAGCTTGATGCTTTGCAGAAGGATTTAGGATTGCAAAAGATGAGATTTGTAAGTGAGGGTTCAAATCTTTTGGAGATGTGCTTGATTTGCAGGGAAGACTTCTCAGTTGGCTCTATGGTTTTATGCTTAAAGGCATGTTCCCATATATATCATGAAACATGTTTTCTTGAATGGCTTCTGAAAAATAGATCTTGCCCTTATTGTCGGTCCGAATTAAAGTAGATTTGAAATCTTTGTAATTCATGTTGTTCTCAGTATGGTGTAAACATTAATATCTGTTAATGTTTTGTTGATTGCTTAATGTTAAGGTGCATATTTGAGTTACTTGTACAAGGTCTGCTGACTACGGCTGCCTACTGCTTTTCTTTTTTGTTCTGTTTCTAATACTGCAATCCAGAGAAGACCCTGATTTTCATTAATTCATTTCAATTTCGTTAATGTAGTCCAAGACCCTTATATTGTTTGGAGTTTTAAGGAGTAAATTTCTTGGATTGTCACCTTATTCATGGAAACATTTCATCAATGTCACTTTTGTTTCTTTCTTTCAGGACAACATAGTCATTCAACTATTGTCTTTTGACTAAAAAATTAAACTTCACACATCTGACATGCCATGTTATATTAAAACCTCATTTTTAATAATAAAATCCATTTAACCCATGACCTTTATACCAATTTAATCCACCCAATAAAAAACGGGTCTATTTTAATTACGTAATACTGCAAACTTGCCAATGGAGTGATCTCCAACTTGCTAATTATTGGTTTTTCGCGAATGCTTAATGGTAATACTAATGATTAAAAGGATATAACATGTCAAAAGAAAACAGTTAACAGCCCGTATTGTTCACTAAAAAATGGGTTGGATAATGAACTTTTTAAAAACGGGTCAAATATGGATAAAAACCATATTATTCATTTAGAAAATGGATAACTAATGAGTAACCATGGATAACCAATGTGTCTAACTTTTACATTCGTAAAAACCTCAAATTGGGGATTCCTCAAGTTAGAGAGACTGAGAATTCTCCCAAAAGTGATCATATGTAAGAAGTCATGGATTATCCGCCGGTTATCAGTTGTTTATCCGTATAAAATATGGGTCGGGTCGAATAATTGATTCGTTTTTTATTACCCGTTTTTGAGCCAAACCATATCCGACCCGATCCGCCCATTTGCCCCTCCTAGATGATAGTGAACTCAGCGAACATTCAACCTATAGTACAGCCAAAATTCATACAGCCAAAGGTGGAAAACTAACGAAGCAAACAAAAAGGATGGACCTTAGATGAATTTTGTCCAATAAAAAGACGATCTTTGATGAATTTTGTCCAATAAAAGACATAATTCAGTAATATAAGATGTATAAGAAAATCTTATATGGATAATGTGCATATTTGCAAATGTAATTAACGTGTTTTTATTGGGTGAGTTAGATGGGTATAAGAGTTATGAGTTAAACGAGTTATATTATTATAGAAAAAATAGGATTTTAATATGATATAACATGTCAAATGTGTGTTTTATTTATTTTCTGATTTAGAAGACAATAGTTGCCTGACTTTGTGGTCCTAAAAGAAATAAAAATGACTTTGGTAAGATATTTTCATAAGTTGGGTACTATCCAAGGAATTTACTCCGGAATTCTTTAATTACAAAATAGAAGAACGAATTCATACACAACACATGAATGTTACAAGATATGATCAGATACCACACATGAATTTGACACGATCAGCTAGAGTTAGGTAATCAAATTGGGATATAGCTAGGATGCATTGTATTCATTCAATTAGTATTATCCCAATTCCGCAACTAAATTCATACCATAGGTTACAGTCTAATTGTACCCACCAACTTGTCTGTTTAGGAATATTATTAAAATTAAGGCTATATTACATCTCCCACAGCATAATGTTAGCTTACACGTAACGGGAACCACTACAGCCAAACTTCTCTAAATCTCTATAACAATCTCGTTTGTTTCGATATTTTTTGGCTGCTATACAAAAGTGCTGTTATAGATGATATATATTATAACACAACATAATAATTGATTCGGAAAAAAGTTTAGCTTTTACAGTGAATGATTATTATATGGGGATGCTGTTATAGAAATGTCTGACTGTATATGGGAGGTTTCTTTTTTAAAAAAAAATCTGAACAAAGCTGAAAATCTAATTAGTTAAAAAATATTTCAGAAAGTTATTAGAATGATAAAAGTAAAATAATTCTAGATAATTCAAATGACGTAAACATAAAAAATTGTCATTATATTTTACATTTCGATATTTTTCTCTCATACAGCAACTAGTGGCGAAGCCAATCCCCGAAAAATTACACCATATTGTTATATAATATTTTTTGTTTATGCATATTTACTATGCGTTGACTTCCCTTGACTTTACATTACATCTTATTTTTGTATATTTTGACACCCCATGGTAAAAATTCTCACTCCGCAACAATCTGTAAACAGTAATACTTTTAACAGTAGCAGAAATTATTAATTGGAAGAGCTGCTAAAAATATTTATAAGTAAAGAGGTCTAATGTTTTTTCCGTTTTTGGTTCAAAGAGAGCCGTAATATGATTTAACCGAAATCAACTAGAAGTTAGTAGAACAAAGGATACATATTTACAATATCAACGGAATTCAATATAGTGAATATTAGTGGCGGAGCCAAGATTTTTATTAAGGGGAGTCAAAATATACAGAAAAAAAACTGACCAAGAAGTCAAAGGATGTCATTATATAGTATATATACATATTTTTTAAAAATTACTAAGCTAAACAGTATAATTTTCCAAGAAAAGAATATCGGTTGACACACCTTGGGTGCATGTGGCTCCCGCTCCACCACCTTTGAATCTGTATATAGAAGTTGATTATTAAGAGAAAGAAAAAAGAACAATTAAATTTCTTATCGTAAAGTAATTAATTTCTACATAAGCTACTAATTTTTAAGGCTGGTTTTTTTCTCCTTTTCATCAATCGATAGTTATTCAAAAAAAAAAAAAAAAAAAAAAAGGGAACAGATAATCAAACACGTGGGTATAATACCTAGTAGAGAAGGCCTATATTAATTATTAAACTTATTACTGGTTACACACTTTTTTATTAGTTTGTTACGTAGGTCGTCTATAAAAATAAAAGAAATGGGCAGAGCAAAATCAGTTTCTTTTCCTCTCTTTGTGAAAATGGACAAATTCACATTTCAATTTCCCATGATCTTCTGTTTCCTCGTGTTTTCTCCCATGCATTCAAATGCTGCCCCAATTTCAAAACCCAACTACAATAATAATAATGCCACCGCACTGCTTAACAAAGCTTGCTCACGGGTCAGCGATAAACCTTTTGTTGGTTCCTTGGTTTATTATTTTATATTTGTAAATAATAATTTTGAAAAAATAAAACGTTCGCGTATAAACATAAATATAAATGAAACAGTAATTAATTCGAGTCTACTGAATTCACAGTGTTTCCTTAAGGAATTTAATCCCCTCCTAGTACCCAAGATTATGGATTATTTCCTCCCAGGATAGAACGAATTACACACTGGTGCAGCGGTACTTCAAACCCTAGTATTTCAGCGAACACAAAGTTCGGCAATAAATCACACTTACGGATGCTTTGTTTGTAGTTTAAAAACAATGCAGAACAAGGGAGGAGAACTCAGAAGTCGAATGGAAATTCTGAGAGGAAGGAATGCAAAGTATAGTCAACGTTGAGTCTTAACTGAAGAGGAGAGGAGAGCTTTCAAGTATTTTCGGCGTGTCTTCTCCAACTGTTGCTACTCATATTTATAGCAGTAGTTGAGAGACCCGTCACCCTCCATGGTGGAGCATGCACTTGCTTGGTGGGAGGAGCACTTGGCCATGGTGGGAGGAGCACTTGGCCATGGTGGGAGGAACACTAGGCGTCTGTTGCAACGGATTGAAACATATCCGTTACAAATGCGGATAATCATACATTAATATTTACTATTAACAAATAAATTTGGTCAAAAAAATTAATCAATCAATCGACCAAAGCCGAAGCCGAGCCGAGCGACGACGGCGACGGCGACAGCGCGAGGCTTGCCTTCTTCCTAACTCTTTAAGAGCTACATGAAGTGCATTTGTATATATACCCACCAAAATTCTTATCCTCTACCATTGTGGGATAAAGTCTCATTAAAAGGAGAGGAAAACTTAAAATTTTACTCAAAAGTTTCATTTTCCCTCCATTTCCCATTCACCCTCTTTTTAATATCTTTCCATATTAAAAAGAAACTCAACACCTTTTTGCATGAACTACCTCAAGAGCAATCAAAAAGTTATGGCAGCTACAACATTAAAACCCTTAGACTTTGCATCAGGGGCGGATTTACCTTAGGCCAAGCGGTGTCACGTGACACCGCTTCGTCGAAAATCTTTACTAATTATTTATATATAATTCAAATGAATAAACAGGAAAAATGGTAATATCAAATAAGTGAGACCACTTGTTACAAAGAGGTGTCTCGCTTAACTGGTCAAAACTTGAAGATTTCTTAGCAGGTACTTGAGTTTGAACCTCTATAGCCTCATTCTTTGTTTTTAATACTTTTGTACTACTTTACTAGCACAATACATTTTATAAATTGAAGGATGCTTGTACGTTGTATTATTTCTTTTTCTTGAATGTTTTTTTAAATATGATATTATTACAATATTTTTTTTATTTGTTCACGTCTAAAATGGTGACACCGCTTAAAAATTTTCTGCGTACGCCAATTGCACTTGCCATTATTCAGTCAGGAGGAGACGAAGCAAAAATTACTCATTCATATTTCTCCAAACCCAAAGGAACTAAACTCAGTCCACAAGCTATTGAGGCTTATAATCATTGCAAAAGCCATTGGAATAAGTTGGCTAATGGATTGGAATGGAGTGCCAAGAGTATAAGAGATCAACAAGGCTATGCCTATGATACAACAGATTACGAGCTTAAGGTAAATCTTGATAAAGCAACCAATAATTGTGGTAGAGTGTTAGAGTCGGCGCGCATTCATGATCCTGTATTTGCAGAAACTAACAAAAAGGTGTCACTGGCCGTAATGGGTGCAGACGCGATTCTGGTTGATGTTAAGCCTCCCAAAAAGCTGGATTAGTGGTAAACTTGGGTGAGGTGCAATATTCAACCTAATATTATTAAATTTACACTAGAGAGATCATTAATATTGTTTCTTGACATCTTAAATTTAAAATCAAGTGTCTTCTATCGAATAGATAAAAGAAGCTACTTTAACTAACGTATATTATTCAGATTTTAAGATAAAAGAACTCCTTTAAAGTTTCACTGATAAATATATATGCACATAAATATAGTAGGTGGAATTTATAGAGCTAAATCTTAGACGGATAAGGATAGGGGTGGGCTTCGGTATTCTTCGGTTCGATATTTAAGAACGTGTATACCAAATACCATACTAAAGTACTTTGGTATGAATCGGTATTTCTTATTTTGGTTCAGTACAGTTTCAGTTTGATACATTAACGGAATCTATCTTTTAAAAGGAAATCATTTACAAATGTGAATAAATGATATAAATGGAGATTGGACAGTGGACACGCTGTGCTAACTGCTAAGCTAGCAGGCTGTATGAAGCATTTTGCAGATTAGTATTGTGTGTGATATATGTGGAACCAAGCAATTGAAGAAGAATATTAAGCGGCATCTCTGTATTGGGAAAAAACTGAATTTATATTAAAGATGGCGTGGCATGACACGTGGATTGGTCAAAAGGTCAACAGACAATAATTAATTGAGAGACACGAGAAGCGAAAGACACGAGAAGAAGAACTTAAAATAGGCACGGGGTGTAATTCAGATACGTATCTCGTATCTAAATAAGGCATTTAAGACCAGAAATTCGTGAGGATTCAAAAGACATGAATTTGATGACGAAAAGTAGTCCAGATACAGTATTAAATGCCGAATACGTTAGTAAACTGGTATTTAATAGCAATAATTGTGTAACGCCTCATTAAATGTCCGTTATTATTCTTATTTAGACTAAGGAAGTAAGCCGTTACTCCTTATTAGCTATAAAAGGAGAAGATCTCATCATTTGTAAGGACACGAAATATCATCTACATCATATTGAAATACAAATTTCTTTACTGCTTATTCTTATTCTAAGAAAGCCTATTATACTTTTTGGTCTCTTGATTATCAGTAACCCGATTTCTTATCTTAAATTCTAGTTTTGACCAAATTATTATTTTTTGGTTAAACAAATTGGTTCCGTTACCGGGAATCTGATAATCTATTCTTTCTGAAGTTACATTCTACCCATTGTTAACATCATGTCAAACAACAATAACAACAACAACAACAATGCTGTTGAAAATCAAATCCATCAGGGTCAAGGGGATTTGCACAACGTTAACATAGTTCCTTCCCCTCAAACTTCTCCACGTCAATCTCGTGAAGGTACCCCTGCACCAGAATCACATGCTGTTGAGCAAGAGCAATCAGAAGATTTTGAAGGACCAGAGGAAGCTCTGCAAAGAATAATTGATGCACGGGTTAGCCAAGCTCTTCAAACATTAGTTAGCCGGTTACCTGTCGCGCCGCCCACTCCTTCACCTAATAACAATACACTGGAGAATCCTCGTTCTGGCCTTGTTAACACAAACGAAGGAACCCCCAGTGAACCACGAGAAATGGATCCAGGTAATACAGATAATTCTTATTTACAAAATTTGGTACTAACTTTGCAGACACATCTCAAAGAACAAAGCGAGCGCATCGAGCAAATACCTGGTGTTCCCCCAATAATCAAAGGAATAGATGTGGATAAATACTCACAACAACCTTGGAAACCGAGTGCTGCTCCTCTTCCAATCCGTAAAAAGTTTAAAATGCCTGACATATCAAAATATGATGGCACAACCGACCCACGTGACCATGTGACGACATTTACTACAGGAGTCAAAGGAAATGATTTAACCAAGCAGGAGATTGAGTCCGTATTGGTCAAAAAATTTGGAGAAACACTCACCAAGGGTGCACTAACCTGGTATTCTCTTTTGCCTGAAAATTCTATAAATTCTTTTGCTGAGCTTGCAGATTCTTTCATTAAAGCGCACTCAGGAGCACAAAAGGTTGGGAAAAGGATGGAGGACATCTTTAAAATCAAACAAGCGGACACAGAGTTGCTCAGAGATTTTGTTGATAGGTTTCAACACGAACGAATGACTTTACCTCGTGTACCAGATAATTGGGCTGCAATAGCTTTTGCAAGTAATTTGAACGACAAAGGTTCGGAAGCTACGAGAAGGCTTAAAGAAAACCTTCGTGAATTTCCCGCAACCACTTGGAACGATGTTTATAACAGGTACAGTACAAAACTTAGAATTGAAGAGGATATCGTACCTCAATACCATCGTGAAGAAAGTAGCAGATCCAGAAGGTCAGAAGCTGAAAAAAGATCAGGTAAGAATAGATACGATCCATATTCGGGACCTGCAGGAAAGGATTCACGATCGAAACAGAATAATCAATGATATTATCAAAGACCAAGAGACAGGGAGATCGGGTCTTCATCCAGGTTCAGAGATGATC
>MU700889.1:0-12374 GCA_026770625.1 Nicotiana glauca | reverse complement strand
AGGGGTTGGAACATCAGAAGTTGTAGCCTCATTTTCAGAAGCAACAATAGGCTCGATAACAACTTCTAAGGGAGCAACAATAGGAGCAGTTTCAGCTGAGCTTGAAGTATTAACATCACCGAGGGAAACAATAGTCACGGGAACTTCAATTCCCATAGACTGTAATATAGACATTTCACCCTCGGTCACTGGAATCACAACTTCAGCTGTTTCAGCAACTGCTTCAGAATTCAAAGGCTTTTCTACCTCAGGAGTTCCAAGTGCTGGAGAAGAAATATCAATTGGTTGTTCTGGAGAAGGAGTGTCAGCAAGTTGGTTATTCTTCTCAATCGCGTCTAAGACTTTGGCTAATTCAGATTGCAAGTAAAAATTTTCTTGAGTAGCCTCCAGCAAAGCATCACAACGAGATCTCAGAAAAGCCCAATTGATCTCATAATTAAAATTCTCTGCAAGAAAATTATACTCCTTCTCCAAGTTTTCATAATCCCTTTCCCACATAGCAAGGTCAGTTTTCATTATCTCTTGCTCAGTTAAGTGGAAATTAAGGGAAATCTCAAGAGTGGTACAGGAACTCTTTAAAGTACGAACTTTATCCGAAGAAACCTTTAAATCAGCCCGAGTCTGATTCAAGCTCTGCACTAACTCTTTAGCATATTCTTCTTTTTTCTCTATAAATGCTTTAAGCTCTTTAATTTCTTCATTAGCTTTTGACAATGAGTCATTCAAAAGTTCTTTATCCCTTTTTATCTGGCTTAAGGAAGCCTTGACAATTCCTAAATATGTGGATAAAGTACGATTTTGCTGTTCCAAATGAGCTTTACTATCTTGTAACTCTTCTATGCTCCCTAAAGCACTTTCAAACTGCTCCTTCCAATTTTGAGCTTCAAGCTGGGCTCCTTCAGCTATTCTCTTAGAATCCGAAATGGCTTTTGCATACTCATGAGCTTTCCTTTCCAAAGTAGAGACCCTTCCTATCAGCTCGGTCCCAATCAGGTTAGCCTACAAATATAAGGCACAAAAATAAGAACTTAAAGCAAAAGAAGAGCAAATGTCCAAGTTAAAAGAAGTTACCTTCAAGGTCGAATGAACTATGTCATTCATCAAAGTAAAGCAGCTGTGGCTCTGCATCTTTGTCCTCTCAACATCTCCGATTAGAGGCTCGAGCCAAATATCAGCTCCACCAGACTTCCTCAAAAGGCTATGAGTAGCAGGTACTTAAAGTGTAACCTTTATCATAGCCATACCTTTGTTATTGGGGCCAGTTTCTGAATGCACGACAGAGGAAGAAGGAGCAGTGGAAGGAGGAGTAGTAGAAGAGGTGAAAATAACAGGAGCCGTGGGAGTCAAAGCAGGAGCAGAAGGAATAGACACGGGAGCTAACATAGCTACGGAAGCAGGAGCACTCGCAGTAAATGAAGGAGCAAAAGAGGTCAACACAAGTGAAGAAACACTCACGGTTGGTGAGGAGACAAAAAGAATAGGAGAAATGGGAACTGAGGAAGACAGAGGAATTTCGTTTAAAACAGGGCCGAGCTCCCCACTTTCAAAATCACCAACAAAGAGATGGTGAACAGATTCACTAATGTCTCTTGGTGCGGCGTCTTCATCAGAATGAATCAGAACAGGCTCGGTAGTGAAGGTACGAGCAGGAGTATCTTCAGCTTCATCCTCAATAATAACGCGTCTCCTAACTCTAGGTCTAGATACCAACGAGATACCTCCTTCTTCCTCATTCTCAGTATCTACTCCCATAGCTTTTATCTTTGTTATCAAGGCTTTAGCCTTGTCCATATCAAGGGAGGCATTGGCAGAAGTACGCATAGCCAAAGCTACATCAGCCGTCATTCCTCTCATACCAAATCCTGATAAAAAGAAGGATATGAACTCAATATTGAAAATAAAAGGGTTTACCATGTGTATTTAAAAAATATATATGTAAGGAGATACATACCGTGTGTTTTCACTCTCCAGCCATGTAAAGAAGAAATAGATTTCCAAGTTCTATCTTCTTTAGGAGCAATTTTTAAAATCGAATCTACCCAACCACGGAAGTTGGGAATAGGTTCCACATCTCCCATGGTTGCTACAAAAAACCAAAAAGGGATGAAATTAAAGAGAAAATCAAAATCTCTAAAAATAGGAACGGTAAAGTAAATAGAAACTTACGTGCAAAGTTCCACTTCTCAGGGAAGGGAATGTTTGTTTCACCCAGCAAATCCAATGTACGAACAACAATATAACGAAGATACCACCCACGGTCTTTGTCATCTTCAGGGTTTACCAAACCTTTCTTACTCCTCGCAGTTAAGGTAAAAACCCCATGACGCATTAAGTTGGGATGGTATAAATGAATAAGGTGGGAAAGAGTAAAGTTGATTTTAGCTTTGGTAGATAGATATCTCAAACAAGCCACGGTCCTCCATACTAAGGGGCCAACTTGAGCTAAGCAAATATTGAAGAAGCGACAGAAATCAAGGATAACTGGATCTATGGCAGGTTTAAATCCCAAAGTAAAAGGATAAGTATAAACGAAAGAATACCCACTTCTATAAGAAGAAATTCTTTGATTTAGGGCAGGAATTAACAGACGAAGACTCTCTTTCCAATTACAATCTTTTCTAATGGTAGGGATTGTAAGCTCAGTCATAAGAGAAGGGTAAGCATCAACCTTTTCTAATTTTGCAACTTGCTTCTGAAGAGACATTCTGTCACCCCCAAAAGACAAATCACTTGGTACAATTTCTTCAACTAAGGATTCTTGAGAAGGGTCAGAAACCTCTTTACCTTTAGAAGAAGGAGTTTTAGAGATGGAACCTTTGATGCCTGAACTCGAAGAAGGAGAAGCAGAGCCAGTCGAACCTCCACGTGTGGATCCTAAACTCCGAAGCCTTCCTCCTCTGCCTTTTCTATGCCTAATCAGAGCAGGGGAATTAGGAAATTGATCAAGAACTGGAACTTTTCTAGGGTTTGGGTTTGGAGATGTCATTGTTGGACGAATTTGAACTAAGGAGAAGTAAAAGAAAGTAAGGAAACACTTGATGAAAATTTATGAAGAAGGTGACAAAGGAAGAGAGAATTAAAAAGGTATATGGAAGCAACCGTCAAACTAAGAAGTATAATGATGAAAAGCCTATATTAAAGGGAACTATCACTTCGTGAAAAGAAAGGTTGAAGAAGCCTAGAAAGAAGGACGTAGAATTGCAGATCTAATCAGAAGATGACACGTGTGTGAAGCATTAAATGAGCAAGACAACTGAGGCGTCAGTATCGTCATAAGCATTGATTATGGCAAAAATTCCACTTCCCAATTATTTAATTGATAAATAAAAGAAAAGTGGGGGGACTATCTGTATTGGAAAAAAACTGAATTTATATTAAAGATGACGTGGCATGACACGTGGATTGGTCAAAAGGTCAACAGGCAATAATTAATTGAGAGACACGAGAAGCGAAAGACATGAGAAGAAGAACTTAAAATAGGCACGGGGTGCAATTCAGATACGTATCTCGTATCTAAATAAGGCATTTAAGACCAGGAATTCGTGAGGATTCAAAAGACATGAATCTGATGACGAAAAGTAGTCCAAATACAGTATTAAATGCCGAATACGTTAGTAAACTGGTATTTAATAGCAATAATTGTGTAACGCCTCATTAAATGTCCGTTATTATTCTTATTTAGACTAAGGAAGTAAGTTGTTACTCCTTATTAGCTATAAAAGGAGAAGATCTCATCATTTGTAAGGACACGAAATATCATCTACATCATATTGAAATACAAATTTCTTTACTGCTTATTCTTATTCTAAGAAAGCCTATTATACTTTTTGGTCTCTTGATTATCAGTAATCCGATTTCTTATCTTAAATTCTAGTTTTAACCAAATTATTATTTTTTTGTTAAACAATCTCCGCACGCAGAGAGAATAAAGTGTGAATTCCAGGATTGTCAGCACACTTTCTCTAATGTAAGGGACTGCTGCATTTTGTTTTATGTAAATAAAGTTCCTTTCCCATTATCCATAACTTAAAAAATTATGTGCATAATAATAATATATGAAGTAAGCCGTACAAAATACAAGTTAATCTAAGCAAGAAGGCCAAAAAGTTTGATGGAAAGCAGGATCCACCAGTACAATTGCAAGTGCAAGTTTGCAACAGCAGGCCAGCAACAGAATTCATTAAAAGGAAATCGGGGACTTGGGATGTTGAGCGACGGTATAACTCTAAGTCTCTAAGCCCTAAGGAACTAACTAAGCCTAATGGATTAGGGAATTAGGGGGTTTGGAATCCGGACCAAAGTGTTATTTTTTTGGAATCAAAATACCAAAATAGCTGAAAAAATAATGAGTGATCATTGTATTTTATTTATAGCGCATGAAATACATGCACTATACCTTAACGGCACATTTGTTCGTTAATGTATAAAGCGTTAAATAAATGCGTTATACCTGATTTTCAAAAGGCGGTCAAAGTACAAGTATAACACATATTAGATGCGATATACCTCAAGTTGAAAAGACAGATAGGTATAGTACTTCAAATATATGCGCTATAAATATATTAAAAAAACGGATAGTCTTCTTCTTCGGGACAGAAACCAAAAAACCCCCCCCCCCCCCCATTTTTAAAAGCTTAAAGCACTAGTGGAGCCATCCGTCACCCAATATTGTGCCCCGTCATTATTTTAGCGATCTGACACCCGATCCAAGGCATTGTCGTGTAGTGGAGCTCTTTTATGCCCGTTTCGGTGGTCAAATCTTCATTCTTTCTCAATTAAAAAAACTCTAAAAAGTGGTATTTTGAATTACTTTTGTAGTATAACTCATGTATATAATTGATTAATTAATTATTTTTACTGTGTTGTAAGTTTTGTGATCGTTTTTTGAAATATTTATTTTTTTGTTTTTTATCCGGATTAGTTTATTTATGTGCAAAAAATTATAAAAATTATATATTGTTATTTTTTTGAATAATTAGTGGTACATGTGACTTTAGTGTTGTACATATAATAATATGTGATTATTGTTTTTAGTGCCCTTAAGTGTTATATTGTGACTTTTATTGTTATGTAGTGTTGTTTAGCCTAGTAGAACTGATAATAAATTTTAACTTATGTTAATTGACATTGTTTATGGTCATTTAGAGTAGTGTGACTTTAGCACTTTTTAAGATTGTTTAATGTAGAGTAAAAATTACGTTCCATCATTAACTAACTCGGTTAGAGCACTCACTTAATTATTAAGTGTTTATTAAATGTATTATTAGATAATAATCAAATATTAGATTTGAATCATAAAATATTTAGTTGGCAGACACTGCCAGATTTTTGTAAAAAATATAAAAGTTAACAAACAAATTGTTACGAATGAAATAAATACTTAATAGTAAATTTTTTAAAATAGTATCAAATAGTTAAACAAATTATATATTTTGTATTGAGTATTAAGTTTTTAATATTTTTTATATGAATAATTATTAAATATATCGAGATTAGTTAAGAAAGTTAAATAATTAATTTTCTTATAACCCAAAAATATCTGAAAAAATATGATAGTTCAAACAAAATCTTGTCGAATTTTAGTCAAAAATCTGAGAAACTAATATATAAATAATTACTTTATTTATCAACCTAAGTTATAATATAAAAAAATTATCGATTAAATATTAATATAAAAAATATCGCAATATATTTAAAACTCTACAGACATCATCATGGATCCTCCCCTCACCCCTGTGCATCGTGGACCTGCTGTTTGAGAGCTACTGTTGCTCCAGGGTGGTCATAGGTCTTCACACATCTGGGATGGATGGTTGTTGTCTCAGACCTTCAACCCCAAATGTATAGACGATCTTTGGGAGTTCATTAGGGATCATCCACTTCATCCCCGTACAGTTACATGCCTTGAGAGGACATGGTTTTACCGTATTATAGAGATGGGCCGGTTATAGTTCGACTGGACGCTGATCACGGTGATGATAGAGTGGTGGCGACTGGAGACTCACACATTTCATCTTTCTATCGGCGAGGCTACCATCACACTAGAGGACTTGGAGGTTCTATTCAGATTGCTTGTTGATGGTGTGGCTGTCAGCTACGCGCATGTGCTTAAGGATTATACGAGAGAGGACTATCTACATATTTGCAGAGGCTCACCAGTTTCCAGCCTCTGGAGTCGACAACTATCAACGGTGCTAGTCGATTACAACTGTCGCCCGCTGGCAACATCTAATGGCACTGCATGCGGAGATCATGTATGACTCATTGGTAGAGGCTATTGAGCGTCAGACGAGGCTATTGCTGCTGATGATGTTTGATGGTATTTTGTTCCCGAACACTTCGAGAAACCTAGTTATCTTGCAATTTTTGCATCATGTGGAACGACTAGATGAGTTACCTTCTTACAGCCGGGGGGGGGGGGAGCTGTTCTAGCCTACCTTTATAGATAGTTGTGTCGGCCGTCTATGGGCACCATAAGAGATGTTGGCGGTTTTATTCCGTTACTGCAGGTGATAATATTATCAATTCTATTCATGATTATAACAGAGATAGTACAAAATCACTTAAATTTTACCTCTACAATCAATATTAGGTTTGGGCCTGGGAGCGGTTCATGCAGATCTAGCCACCTGTCCCCCTGATAGCTCCAGATCCACTACCTCTATCATTTCTACCACTTTCTAGGAGGAAGGTAGATAGTCGAGGCCACGCCTGCGAGGTCAAGGCTCGACATCATCTCCCTTATTACATGGATCTGTTGGATTTACTTGAAGATGCTCAGGTAAATATATGACTAAGTTTGATTGATAATGCTCGATCCGTCTTGCGTTCACTCACGATTCTTGTGTTTAATAAATAGTTCACATGGCGGCCATATAGCGACGAGCTTATCACTGGATCGCCAGATTATTTCTCCCGCGGTCGAGCTATGTGCATGTCTTCAGTACCACTTATATGTTTTGATATAGTCGAGCATCATGCCATCGATCGAGTTATCGATGCCAGCTTATACCTATTCTTCCTAGTTGGCATTCCAGATATTACGATGGGATGATCGAACCAAGGTCGACTAGACATACTTGGTCTGCATAGAGGCCTAGATACAGGATTAGGATCAGAGATATGGCCTGATTCTGCCATACCCTCCATATGACCGTGTTGACGAGGAGCTCGAGTACATGGTTTCGTATTGCCGTCTCACTCGCCTTCTTATCGGGAATCCCGGTCATCGCGATAGTGGTCAGTACGTTCCATACGTCGGGAGGCATGAGGCACTAGTATGTTATTTGATATACTTACTTATCATGTTACATTAACACACTTCCTTAATTAATATGTTATATGATATGCAAGCTATTCGCTTGCACCATCTCTACTAGTTGGGACTGGAGATGCTATAACATGTAGGCGATATAGCAGCAGTTGTGCATGGGTTCAGTGGTCAGGTTGCTGATCTTGCTGCTTACACATCGAGAGCTACCCGAGAGGATACGCGGTTAGGTTATAAGGTTGCACATGTGCTGCTTGAGGAGTACCATCATAGTCCACACGTAGCCCCAACACGTGGTAGACGTGGCAGGTGTGGCGAGAGATAAATGGGTCCCTAACGTAGTCGTAGTGGTTAGCAAGGATGGGGTCCCCAACAAAGAGGCGTTGAGGCGCCCGTGGAGGATATTAAAGATGATCAGTCCGATGACTACCCTGAGCCACACGTTGCTCGTCATGACTTGCTGTCATTTAGCTTTCAACTATCACTAAGGACTTCACGGTTGACCTGTCAGCTCCAGTATTGATTGCGGGCACCACCATTACGCAATATGATTGGGATCAGTATTTTCCAGGTCGTCCAGAGCCATCGACGGTTGTTGAGGGTCATCCAATACGGGAGGTGCATAGTGGTCGATGACTGAGTTATACTCTTCATCGAAGGCTGTTGGGGATCTTTCAGGCACAGATAGAGAGACATCACATCATGTTGATATGTCATAGCCTGCATCTACTGTAGTGTACCTCGAAGTTCCCATAGAGCATTGTGTGCCTACTCAGGCGCACGTTTGTTTGTATTGCTATTACCTCAATTTGTTTTTATCTTACAAATTAGTAAGTAATATCTAAATTGTTTATTATATGTTTTTAAAAATTTCATCATCACTCATCATGGAGGCCACATTGTGTGATACCCGTTTGCTGGAGACGGATGATCTTATTAGGAGCCCGCTGAGACCATGGTTTGACTATTAATTGTTTTTGCTAAAACTCATATTAGTATTATATATTTCATATACTAAAATACATTAATCAACCACTATACATCTTTTGCTACAAAATCAATCCCTCTCCAGAATACAATTCAAGAAACAACAAATTCCTTTTCAAAACCAGTACTCACTCAAAGAATAATGTCGGTTGCGATTGCAGGAACAAGAACACTAAGACAATGGTCTAATTTTGCAAAAAGTTCTTATGTATGCGTGACAGGTTCAACATCCACTACCTACATGCTTAGACAACAAAAGAAGTGCGCTTCACCTCAACAAAACCTCCCTTGACAAGGTTGGTTTGCCTCTTAAAGTTTCGGTTACCGTTATGTTATGTCCTTCGTCATCACTTTCTACTAGTTCTGGTAAAAGTCATATACTTGATCACAAAACCGAGCTCACATTTTGGATTCCATATGATGACATCTTTTCGGACGATGCTCGTGATATTATGTCTAAAATTATCTACTTGATGAATGTTCCTTTTTTCTTGGAGGATAAGATAAATTGGAGAGACACAAAACAATATGGCAAAATTGAGATAACTGCCATTTTGGAAAACAAGGACATGTTGATTTCCAAAATAGTGGACTCTGTTAGGAGTATGATGGATTCTACAGCTTCGCCATATGACAAAGTTCATAGCTTCATCAATTTGGAAATTTTGAAGGTCACTCAGCTATCCCAAATAGAATTCTTGAATAAGCTTAAGAATATTGAACCAGACCACACTATTCAAGCACGGAAAAGGCCTCAAGGAGTGATCAGTTCACGACTCAAAATGCTTGATGCTTTGCAGAAGGATTTAGGATTGTAAAAGATGAGATTTTTAAGTGAGGGTTCAAATCTTTTGGAGTTGTGCTTGATTTGCAGGGAAGATTTCTCAATTGGCTCTACCGTTTTATGCTTAAAGTCATGTTCCCATATTTTTCATGAAACATGTTTTCTTGAATGGCTTCTGAAAAATAGATCCTGTCCTTATTGTCGGTCCGAATTAAATTAGATTTGAAATCTTGGTAAATCATGTTATTCTGAGTATGGAATGAATATTAATGTCTCTTTATGTAATTGTGCTGCTATTACTTTTGTTGATTTGTTAAATGTTAAGGTGCATATTGAGTTACTTGTACAATGCCTGATGACAAATGCTGCTACTGCTTTTCTTTTTTGTTCTATTTCTGATACTGCAATTCAGAGAAGACCCTGGTTTTCATTATTTATTTCAATTTCGTTAATGTAATCCAAGACGACCTTAGATGAAGTTTTTCCAATAAAAAGACATATAATTAAGTAATTTAAGTTGTATAAAAAAAATCATACAAGGATTTTGTGCATATTCACGTATGTCATTAAAGTAGACCCATTTTTTTATTGGGTGAGTTAAATGGGTATAAAAGTTATGGGTTAAATGAGTTTTATCATTACAAAAAATAGGATATAGCATGTCAAATGTGTGTTATTTATTTTCTGATTCAAAAGACAATAGTTGGGCGTTTTGTTGTTCTAAAAAAACATAAAAGTGACTATGATATGATGTTTCCACAAGCTGGGTGATCATCCCAGATAGGGGTGTGCATTCGAATCGGTTTATCGATAAATTGAATCGATTATTTGTTATCGAAATTGAAATCGAAAAAATCGAAACCTTATTGAAACGATAACGATAAGCATATGTACAAATCGATAATCGATAAGTAATTATCAATAAGGGTCAAAATTGAATCGATAAATCGAATGCACACCCTTAGACTGTAGATGCTTGTTAAATAAGTAATTACCTATTTGTGTAGATTAATATAACATACAGAATGTATATATATTCTGCTACTATTTTGAAAGCGGCCTGCAATATTATTTTTCCTAATCTATACCCTTTCCTTTACCCTAAGTCCCTTACCCTATTATTTCCTCTACCACATTTAAGGAATGATCATATTTAAAGATCAAGGGAATGAAGTTCAAATTAATGGAAAATAGAATTAGTCGTGATGATGTGTTTTGTTTTGTTTTGTTTTTTTTATACCGTTGGAGTGTTGGTGGCATACGCTTGATCCCTTACTTTAGTTTTGTTGCATGTGCTTGTTGACACAATTTTTATGTTATAAATGGTGTTCATCTTATTTGAGCTTCTTTTTGTCCATATTAGTTAGGCGCGTTTATAGTGATATACTTTCCGTGGAATCCCGCAAATTTTCTTATTGGTGTAATCGATAACCGAATCGATAAGCCCCCAAAATAGATAAATTGAAATCAAAACCTTATTGAAACGATAACGATAAACATATATACAAATCGATAATCGATAAGTAATTATCGATAAGGGTCAAAATCGAATCGATAAATCGAATGCACACCCCTAATCCCAGAAATTTACTCTAATTTAAAGTTAGTATTTTTTTAAAAAATAGCCAGATTTATAACTGGTCGTTCAAAAATAGCCCAATTTCAAAAGTAATCAAAATTTAGCCACTTTTAATGTAAAGATAAATCTGAGCGAAAACACTATTCAAAACCCGAAAAATACTCCAGTATATTATGCTGGAGTTCCAGCATAAGTATACTAGAACTCCAGCATATTATACTGGAGTTCCAGGATAGTATGCTGGAACTCCAGCATAATATACTGGAGTTCCAGCAAGTATAATGGTCTAGTATAATATACTGGAGTTTGGAGCACCAGTGCTCCAGTCTCCAGTATATTATACTGGAGTCAGCAAAGTATACCGCTACAGCATAATATGCTGGAGTTCATACACAAGTGCATCGAGCTCCAGTATATTATGTTGGACCGGTCTCTATTACAGCAAAACAGTGGCTATTTTTTATTGACTTGGTAAACGGTGGCTATTTGATTGACCAGTCCGAAAACTGGCTATGCCGTAAAATTTTGGCGTGAACAAATTGGGTAGAAATGGCGTGGGGTAGCCACTATTTAAGGTGGCATTATTTTTTATCCAGCAATTCTAACGTTGAGCAAAAATAGCCACTACTCTATTAAATTAATATGAGAAGATATTTTTACCCTTTCTTCTATTGCTTTTCTTCCCAAACCTATTACATACTTACGTTGTAACTGACGCAGCCTGAAGCGTCCCATTATGTCAAAACAGTTTAGGAGAAATAAGCTCTAAAATCATTAATTTAATTGTTTTGTAGCTACTATTCTTTCGTTGTATTATCAACAACATCAACTAATATAAATAATATAACACAGACAAAGGCTCTAAATTTATAGAAAAGAGAAAACATGAATACTAATGTTCTTGCAGATTTGATGAAGAGATTTTTTTTTTCAATCAAAGCCACGATGATTTCGTTCATCTATACGAGTAAACAAAGATTAATGGTTCAAACAATCAAGGCTCTTGATACTACGTGTAAGCATAAACTTTAATTGATACCAGGAATCTTGAATATGATAATCTTACATATAAGTTCAAAAGTTAAGAACCTGTAGTCCTGAAATTAGTGTTACAAGTTCAAAAGTTAAGGAAAGGCAGTCCTTAACTTACAGTTACAAGTTCAAAAGTTAAGGACATGCAGTCCTTAACTTACAGTTATAAGTTCAAAAGTTAAGGACAATATGTCCTTAACTTACAGTTACAAGTTCAAAAGTTAAGGACACTTGTTCCTCAACTTTGACTTATAAGTACAAAAGTTAAGGACACTTGGTCCTGAAGTTTGAGTTCCAAGTTCAAAAGTAAAGGACACTTGGTCCTGAACTTAGACTTACAAGTTCAAAAGTTAAGGACATGTAGTCCTGAACTTAGAGTTACAAGTTCAAAAGTTAAGGACATGTAGGGTGTGTTTGGTATGAAGGAAAATGTTTTCCAATTTTCCCATATTTGGTTGCTTTAAATATTTTGGAAAATATTTTCCTTATCAATTCATTTTCCTTCAATTGGAGTAAAATGTTTTCCTTATGAGGGAAAACATTTTCCAAATCTCCTTCTCAGCCTTCCCACTCTCACAAACCCACCCTACCCCCTCTACGAAAAAAGATTTTTTTTTTCAAATTTCAGTTTTTCCATTACCACCCACCCCACTACCACTCCATCCGACCCTCTCCCCCCTCCCCCGCAAATACCTTTTTTTTTGTAATTTCAAATTTCAGGA